>CM022884.1:7341753-7365233 GCA_012654025.1 Pachypsylla venusta | reverse complement strand
TCCAACTGAACACATATCTCAGAAGAATAACACTAAATTATAGACAACTTATTTTTGTAAATCTTGAAAACCGAGACAAGAGCAAGTTTGCTACGTTCCACCTGAACACTTATCTCAAAAGAAACACTTAATCGTCACCCACAGAGGGAGGACAGGAACAAAAAGGAAACTATCTCGTGTCACCCTCATAAGGGGGACTGGAAACATTGAGGTGTCATCCTTCAAAGGGTGACAGGAACATGGAGAAATGTTAAGAAATGTAATTACTGTGAGTTCAACAGAGTTTAAAAAAAAAGTCTATACCATTTACCATCTACTGGGGTTTACCGTCTACTGGATTAGAAAATAATTTTCAATTTTCAAAACTGGTCGCCATCTTTGAAGATAGCTAGTTCTCGCAGGCAGACGGGCACTTCATGACCTTAGTTGGTACCAATTGGGGAGAGGGAAAATTGTGATCAAATGAATCGATATTTTTGGCATCTCAACTTATAAAGTAAAGATCTAATCGCACCAGTGTCGTAGCGTGATATCATCTCTTGATTTATCGATCACAAGACCGAACTGGTAAAAAAAAAAAAATCACCAGTTTTGATCCTTGATTTTGATCAAAGTACAATAATTATTAAACATTTTTCTCTCTTCAAAATAATTTAAAATTTTAATTGACTAATATTTCTATGAACTGCAGACACATCATAAGACCCAAAGTGGGCCAAATGTCCATTATAATTTTAATGAAAATCGGACCAAGTTTTTAATTAAATCGATAAGTAAAATTGACAAGAATGATTAGTTCAATACAAAAGCGGCTCTCAACCTTTTTCGACCGTGTACCCCCGTGGACAGTGAGGTCTATTCTTGCGCACTCAGATTAGGCTGAAGCGAAAAATATGAATCTTCAAATTTCGAAAACGTACTCAAATTTGGCAAGACGTCCTTACAAGAAAATATTCATACTTAGGGATACCTACTTGGATTTTTTTTCTACAAATTTTGACCATTTTTTTTTTTTTTTTTTTTTTTTTTTTTTTTTTTTTTTTTTTTTTTTTTTTTTTNTTTTTTTTTTTTTTTTTTTTTTTTTTTTTTTTTTTTTGCATATATGAAGGAAATACAGACCGAAAAACGTTCAGTACCCTCAAGGAAATGACCAAGTGGAACTTGGTGCCTCTACCTCGAATCGAGTTTGAGTATTTGTAAATGTTTTTTTGTTATAGATATCATATCTAAAATTTAATTTGCCTGTTCAAAGTCCTACTTTTTTAAATAAAATCTGGCTTAAGCAGTTTTACAAACACTACCCCCCAAATTAAGGACCTTTTATCTCCGCATTTTTTGGGTTTTAGGGATTTTCTTGAGAAGCACTGTTATAGAAAACAAGTATATCTACACTTTTCTTTATCATGTTACAAACAAATTAGTTCAAAATCGGTGGAGTTAAAATATAGACCCCACTTTGTTCGTTCAATTATTTGAGGGAGAAAAATGAATAAAAGGGGCACAAACACGCAAACAGGGATTTTCTGCGCTCTAATTTAAGCAGGTGAATTATACGTACCCATGCTTGAAGACGTCAATTGTAACGGTTCTAAAACAAAACTCTGCTGCAAATGGTCCTAGTTTATCAGAGACTTTAGTAATAGCTCCGTACAACCATTACGCCACGTTACTGATTTACACAAAGTACGACTCTTTTATTGTTTTCGTATTCTATTGGTAGTGGGTCGTATGTCAAAAAAATCTCCGTACAACCATAACGCCACGCTACTAATTTACATCAAGTACGATTCTATTATTTCTCCGTATTATATTAGTATTCGGTTCTACGTATGAATAATGTCCATACAAAAATGATACTGCGCCACTGATTTGCACCAAGTACGACTCTTTTCCGTATTCTATTAGAAGTCGGTCGTACGTCACAATATTGTACTTACAACCATTACACAACGCTACTGATTTATATCAAGTACGAGTTTTTTTCTCGTATTCCATTAGTAATAAAATTGGTCGTATACTGATTTACATCAAGTACGACTCTTTTAAATTTTCCGCATGCTCCGCCACTGCTGATCCTAATAAAGAAAACATAATGTATCATTTTCTATATTAGACCTACAAAATAGACCAACACGTGACGTGCTGATCCAAATATAGAAAATGATTCGTACTGTCGTACAAGACGTGTTCGATGTGAATTTCTTGTTCAGCATAACAAAGCGAATATTTAACGTAACACTAGAAGTAAAGCCAAACAAAGTAGACCAACACGTGACGTGCTAATACAGTAGGACAATACCTGATGTGCTGATCCAAATAGAAAATAATTGAAACTGCGTTCAAGTTGTGTTCGTACTTGAGGTGAACCTCTCATTTAGCATGGCAAAGCAAATATTTAACGTAACACTAGAAGTAAAGTCAAACAAAGTAGACCAACACGTGACGTTCTGATCCAAATGATTGGTACTGTCGTACAACTTGTGTTCGTACTTGATGTGAACCTCTCATTCAGCATGACAAAGCAAATATTTAACGTAACACTAAAAGTAAAGTCAAACAAAGTAGACCAACACTTGACGTGCTGATCCAAATAGAAAATGATTGTATTTGACACCTTCTCAAAGTTGAGGAGGAACTTGAGGACACCGTTGGTCGTTTGGATGGTTCAGTACTACAATTAGCTGAAAAAAATAATAATATTGAATTAATAAGGCAGATAAATTACTATATCTTCACTTGACTATAAAAATTAATGGATGTTAATTACAGCTGACTAGTTTCATACTCTCATGATGTACTTAGGAGAGTTTTCATACCCTCTTAGTCAGCTCTAATTGACATTCTTTTAATTTTTATAGTCAGCTGAAGATATAGTATTTTATTCTAGAACTGTCGCGGACCGGACACCCAAACCGACTTTTATAGAAAAAAGTTACTTCTAGATCTCACTTTGTTTGATTAATAACACAAAATTAGATTTGAATAGAGCCAGCCAGCGTCTATGACACGTTGAATACACCAATTCCCGTTAGATCTCTCAAGTTAAGCAACGTCCAGCAAGGTTTTGCCAAGTGTGTGGCCACGTATAGGTTCGCGCCCTCGTGATTCTGGCTATTTTTCTAGCCCAACCCAGGCTGGTTGAGGTCAATGTGGATATCTGCTTTGTAAGTTTCCAGCGAATAGGGGTTAAAACTCCTATATTGAATGAGCGTAGATGTTTAAGAGACGTTAAGCCAAGAAATTACTCTGAAGATTAGCCCTAAAGGATTCGTCGAGATGAACATCGCAGGCGACGGATGCGCTGCATCCATCGCCTTGGGAGGTAAAACTTCAGTCTCGAATGATCAATAGATATTAAAGAGAAGTAAAGCAACAAAAAAATAATAATGAAAAAAACAATAGATGTTTACCTGTGCTAGCTATAAGTTTGGGAAGGTATTTCTTCCAGAAGGCACAAGGTTTGAGCCTTGGACCTCTTCCAGTCTCAGAAGAATTTACATCCAAGGTTAAATATTCCCTCCCATAAGCAGTATGAACTGGCCAATAAGTGGGAGTCCAGGCTCCGTCATCTCCCAGACTAGGATTTCTGAAACATAAACACAGATTTGGTTTACCTATGGAACTGAATAAAAAAAAAATCATTTGTTTACAATATGTATATTGTTAGGGGAAAGCTTGGCTCCCTCTGCCAAACCTAATAAACCTTAGCAAAACTTGATCCCAAGTATCAGTAAAGCAGAGACACCCAGTCACTGCCGAACTAAGATAGGGAAGTATTGTACGACGTCATCTTGAACACGGCAAGGAACATAAAAAAGAGAAATCATATAGCCAGAGAGATGAAGGTTGACAGCAGTATAAAGTCCTACGAGATTTCCTAAGAGGTGTTCAGATCAGTTTCAGACAAAGGAAGTGCACAAACTCCGAACGACTCAGACCAGCGTATGTTTCACCACAATTATAAGATCTGATCAAGTGTTACGTCAAACTTCCTACATCCAGCAGACAAAGATCCTCTTAAAGACATCTAACAAACTTCTCACAGTCATTTTACCAGTCTCTCACAATATTTATCTACTGTCCCCAAATTTTTAATTGAATTTTCTAAATTCGAACATTGTAATTTGTGCCTAATTTCTATAGCTTTTTGTTGTCATATTTGTCAGTTTTCTCCTCTTGTAAGACGTCAGTGAATTTGTCATTTGGTAAAATAGGGTTATTGCGATATTGGTCTTTATGCGATATCCGATATCGATATTTTTTCCGGTATCGATATCGCGATATTATCGTTCTTGTTTGTATATACGCAAAAGATGTGTGGTATGCAAGAAGATAATTAAGTAGCGGCCTTAGACTATGCTTTTAGATATTGATGATGATGATGTGTATATGTCCCTGTTTGTATATACGTAAAACATGTGTGGTATGCAATAAGATAAATAAGTAAGCGGACTTAGACTATGCTTTTAGATATTGATGATGTGTATATGTTCTTGTTTGTATATATGCAAAAGATGTGTGGTATGCAATAAGATAAGTACTTAAGTATGCGACCTCAGACTATGCTTTTAGATATTGATGATGATGTGTATATGTTCTTGTTTGTATATATGCAAAAGATGAGTGGTAGTGGTATGCAATAAGATAAGTTAGTAGCGGCCTTACTAACTATGCTTTTAGGTATTGATGATGATGATGTGTATAATATACTTGTTTGTATATACGCAGAGGATGTGTGCTATGCAATAAGTTAAGCAAGTATGCGGCTTTAGACTATACTTTTGTGATTTCAAGTAGAGCAGACGGAGCCTGCTCAATTTATTTATAATCTCCACAAGGTGACATTGGAAGACAAGAGTATAGAATTTCTAAAATGACGTTAGATTTGACAGAAGGATTAATAAAAAATGAAGTAATAGAGAACTGACAAAAAGGAGAAAAATGAATATAAGAGAAAAGGAAAAAAGAAAAGGAGACTATAAAACATCGCACAATCACACGACTGTTGTGAACATCACACGACTTTCCTTAAAATCTATAAAAGAAGAAGCAAAGTATTGGAAATTCTAATACCGTTCATGTGAATCTTGACATATTTTGTTCACAAACAGACGGACCAATGGCTGAAATTCGGGATTTGGGCTCTGGGTACTTCAAAACGTGTTTCGGTATTGAAAACTTGACAAAAAAAATTCAGTCCAATACATTACTTTCCTTTTGATAGAATAAGGAAAGTAAAAATGAAAATTAAAAGAGAAAAATGAAAACTTTGGAAGAAGATTTGGGAGTGGGAGGGTGTGTTAAGGAAAAGGGTAGAATTAAAGGAGGTAGATATACTGGGTGTGAGTGTGGAGGAGAGGGAAAACTCGGTCAATGTGACACACGGGTTTACCTTTTTACTGGCTGAAAAAAATTACCCCCCAAATAAAAAAATCGTCCGCCGTCTTTCATCAGGCCCACCGAGAGGGGGGTGGGAATGGGGGGAATCCTTCCGGGCCCGGGGTTTTTGGAGGGACCCGGACTTCCGAGGTGCTAAAAAAAATATTATTTAAAGTCTTTACCACCTCGATTACCTAGTTTATACAGTTTAAAACTTGATTGATTTGATTCATTGATTATAATTTGTTATTATTAGAAGTTAATTTAATAGCATTAGTTTATATTATAGATCATGGAACTTACCTATATTTAATGTTTAGGTTATTTGCTTTTGAGGATTCATGGATTTTTGTATAGGGGCCCGTAACTTTTCAGTCCCGGGCCCGGATTTTCTCTTCGCGGCCCTGCCTTCCAATTCCCCTTTTTTGATTATTATTAAAACTTTTTTAAAAAAATTTTTAAAAGTTATGCCCCGGAACCGCTTTCGCATTACCTCAGGGCAATTCCTTTTAAAGCCATGTCATTCCGAAAACGAGAAAATTCAATCATAAAACTTTCGCTCCGGGCGGGATTCGAACCCAAAACCTCCGGATCAAGAGTGTCAATGGTCTTAAAAACTTGGTCACGGAGCTCAGCACCCACCGTACCCTGTACATTGGACACCGTCCGCGGTGATGGATACTAATATTTTAGTACGGAACCAATTAGACCCAAAATGGGACCTACATATAAAATTCATCAAAAGTGCACATCACGGTGGACAAAAATGCTATTTTTTTATTCTATTTTTGGATTCTACGTACCTTGAAACGTAAAATATCAATTTTTATTTCGGGGGGGGGGGGTCTGACGATTCCTATGGTTCATTATTGAACCAAAATTAGCGTTCCTTGAAACCACATGTTATATAAGTCAAATAAAAACCTCTGCCAAATTAACAAATGGGTATAAATTTGACTAATATTGAGTGGTAGTTCTATGAACTGAAGTCCCTATTATCCCAATAGTGCCCAATCAGCCAATTCGTTAGCTACCTAATAAATTTCCATACTAAATTTCATCAAAATTGGACAAGGCGTTCGATGTTTATTGTGACACAAACGACTTGTTCGGGCTCTAAAAAGAAACCAGAAACCACCTTCCTAAAATTTTCAATTTTACATTTCTAGAATTCAAAAATGTAATTAAAAAATCCGTTAGTCCACTGTACACTGTCCACCGTCATCGCCAGTCATAAGTTGCACCTTTGCCACTTAATAAAAATTGGTATGTAGGTCAAATCTGAGGTCCAAATGGTCCCCGAAACTTTCCGGCACTGTCAGTTACATGCAAAGAGTTCCGCAGACTTTTAAACGTAAAATATCAAATTTTGAAGGGGGTAAAAAAATAGATATATGCGCATTCTCAAAAAAATTCTTGAGACCTGCATTCACAAACATCTGGCTACGATTGGGCACGATGATGCCACTATTGATTGATGGAATATATCCTCCCTCATTTGATGATGCCACTATTGATTGATGGAATATATGCTCCCTCATTTGATGATGCCACTATTGATTGATGGAATATATCCTCCCTCATTCGATGATGCCACTATTGATTGATGGAATATATCCTCCCTCATTTGATGATGCCACCATTGATTGATGGAATATATATCCTCCCTCATTTGATGATGCCACTATTGATTGATGGAATATATCCTCCCTCATTTGATGATGCTACTATTGATTGATGGAATATATCCTCCCTCATTTCACCCGAAGGACAATAGGTTTTAAGTAACGCACTGTTCTTGTGTAATACCCTGTAGGGAGGTTAGAGGGGGAAGCAGATGTAGGAAAGTTGGGACTGTGATGGGAGGACATATGTTCATCGTGAAAAATGATCTTGTAGTCAACTTTGACATGCGAGAACATTTGACAAAAACTCTCTCTATCTAGCACATAGGTTTATTAATTTACTTTTACAGATGTCGACTCTCGCTATCAGGTATAAATACTATATCAGGGGTTCCCAAACCTTTTGGTACCGCGCCAGGTTCTTGAAATGAAAGCCTCCCCCTCCCCTTTACATTATAAATTATGAATGGCTGTGTGTTGCTGAATGCTATCTCATTCAAAAAGCTAATGTGTTGCTGAATGCTATCTCATTCAAAACGCTAATGTGTTGTTGCATGCTATCTCATTCAAAACGCTAATGTGTTGCTGAATGTAATCTCAATCAAAACGCTAATGTGTTGCTGAATGCTATCTCATTCAAATTTTCTAAACATCATGATCAATAAAATTACCTTTGCAAAAAAATTTCAACTAAATGATAATTATTCAACTGGTCTCCCCCCCCCCAGTTTGGGAACCTCTTTACCATATGAACATTTGGAATCGTCACGAAAAAAAAACACCTCTTACCCTCCAATTATCCGTTCACACCCCATAAACAGCACTTAATAATCAACTAAATGTCTCGCTTTAAAAAACTAAGTAATAGTTGGTTAAATTGGGATACCATGCCCAGTAAAACCATAATGAAGCATGCCTAGAATAGAGAGTAGAAACTCTAGGCACATTCCAATAGCTCATAAGATCATTTCTCTGAAACTAGCTCTGACAATGTTCTCATGAAGGGACGAAAATAGTTAGCTCTGATAAACATATATTTCTTTGTGTTATAATGTCGCAATTTTTGTGTGCGCAAGGGATTTTCAACATTCACTCTAATATCACTAAGCCTAAGCTACACTTTAACAATTATCTTAATATATAAATCAGAAATTTGTATGTTTGTAACTATGTATCTTTGTACCAATTTACCTATGTATGAGGAGTTGTCTGTTACAATACCACATCCCACAAAATCATGATCTACGACCACAGTAAAATTATCAGAACTAAAATATGTCAAACCGTTTTCGAGTTACGGCTAAATTTCTAATTTCTTCTCCAAAATCGGACAGTCACGGTCCGATATCTTAAATTTTGTCGCGACAACATATCAACTCAAAGCGAGAAAGTTTTAGGTGGCNGCGAAGCACGGGCGAAACAGCTAGTACCTTATAAGGCTACCATTTGTCCTCAGAAAACTGAGATACCCCCAAAAGGAACCTGACCAAGCAGAAAATTCGAAAATACCTTTTTCAAATTTTCGAAACGTTCAGGAATCGAACGCGGATCCTCCTTGATACAAGCCGATTGTGATACAAACTCTGCTACGGAGACATCTTTAATCATTTTTAGTCAAAACAATCAGTCAAGTGAAGATATGAGTAAATTTTAACCTTCAAAGCGAGAAAGTTTTAGGTGGCTGTTTAGTCCGATTACTTACAAGTAATCGGATAAGATAGTATACGGCTGTCCGAGAGCACCATGCCTACTTTCATTGTAATGAAAAAAGAAGAAAAAAAAAAAAAAAAAAAAAAAAAAAAAAAAAACTAAACTTACCCTGTTTTGGCGAAATTCGTCCAATATTTCATAATTTTATAGCTTAATTCTATTTCTGCTTTTGAAAAATTTTTATTCACATTAAAAGGTTCCCCAAAAGCATAACTAATTTCATCAGCATGTAGAACACCCGTCCAAGTTGGCCATGGACTGTTGTTAGATCTGTGCTTAAAATAATACATATACACATTGTTTCCAGTTTCGGCATATCTATGTGCGAATTCATTCACATTGCAAGTGAAATGATAATCTCCCACCTGAAATTCAAAGCAATCAGTTTCATTAAACTCCTGAATGTGCGAATTCATTCACATTGCAAGTGAAATGATAATCTCCCACCTGAAATTCAAAACAATCAGTTTCATTAAACTCCTGTATGTGCGAATTCATTCACATTGCAAGTGAAATGATGATCTCCCACCTGAAATGCAAAACAATCAGTTTCATTAATATCCTGCATGTGCGAACTCACTCACATTGCAAGTGAAATGATAATCTCCCACCTGAAATGCAAAACAATCAGTTTCATTAATATCCTGCATGTGCGAACTCACTCACATTGCAAGCGAAATGATAATCTCCCACCTGAAATTCAAAGCAATCAGTTTCATTAATCTTCTGTATGTGCGAACTCATTCACATTGCAAGTAAAATGATAAACTCCCAACTCAAATTCAAAAAATCAGTTACATTAATCTCCTGTATGTGCGAATTCATTCACATTGCAAGTGAAATGATGATCTCCCACCTGAAATGCAAAACAACCAGTTTCATTAATCTCCTGCATGTGCGAACTCACTCACATTGCAAGTGAAATGATAATCTCCCACCTGAAAATCAAAACAATCAGTTTCATTAAACTCCTGGTTTTTCGTCAATAACCTGTGTCTCAATGCATCCAAAACATCTTACATACCGGGTCTTAAAATTTTTAATCAAATTAAAAGGAATGTACAATTGTACACCATCATAGTTCCAGCCAACGGCTAACCCCTTTCGATTACCTCATATCAAACTTTTTCTACCATAATTCTAAGACTGGATGTAAAAATGGAGAAAATTGTTGATTTTTAGAGGAAACACCGCCACCACAACAACAACATAGAGGGTGGACGCGATTTTATGTAACACTGAAATTTCTCCAAACGTGTTCGAATTTTCGAGAAAAGAAAAAACACGTACATTTTTTATTTTTAATGCGGTGTTTTTGGTTGTTTTGATTTTATACAGAGTGGTCGAAAAGTACTGAAAAACGGTACCAACTTTCGTTTTTTAAATACATACCCCTAATTTTTGCATTTCCATAAAATTTTAATATGAGCAAATTTCAGAACAATAACATAGTAAATAACTACCTTTAGAATATACAAATTATTTCCCATGCTATTGTGTTGGAAATTCTTCATTCCTTTGGCCCTGCTGTGAAAGAAATGGGAAGGGTAATGTTTGTCTTTTTTTGCTCAAATATTTCCTTATTTAAGTTACTTATCAATGTTTGTCCAAAATAACCATATTAATACAAACTTTCTACCCGAAAATGACCGTTTTCTAAATAACATATTTTTAAAATGACCGTTTTCTAAACAACATATTTTTAAAAAGACCGTTTTCCAAACGACATATTTTTAAAATGACCCTTTTTTAAACAACATATTTTTAAAATGACCGTTTTCTAAACAGCTTATTTTTAAAATGACCATTTCCTAAACAACATATTTTTAACTTCCAGGAAGAAAATGAGATTTGACTTTGTCATCCTAAAACAATGATGAGAATAAAAAAAAATGTACACTTCTGATGATTTAAGTAGATGAGAAACCATTTTTGGAACACGCTAAGTAAATATTTGGATTTTTTCATCAAAGCTCAAAACGGGAACCGTTATGCAGGGTGTAATAAATTCGAACTTTCTACCCCACTATTCCGTCCCTGATTTTTTTTTATTGAAAAGTAAAGTGGGTCTTTATTATTATTTTTTTACTTTAATGTCCGATTAAATTATCGGATTAAAGGGGTTTCACTTACCATTTTGTCAAGGGAATCTCTATTCGATATCGGATTAAAGTGGTTTCACTGAACATTTTGTCAAGGAAATATCTATTCGATATCAGATTAAAGTCGTTTCACTTACCATTTTGTCAAGCGAATCTCTATTCGATATCGGATCATCAGGATTCAACCAATTTGTATATTCAAATACAATCGCATTTCTCACTATAGGATGGAAATAAGGATTTAATTGATGAACAGAATTTAAAAAATCTTCACGACTTATATAAACATTTTCTTCTTTCTTAAATAATTCTGTTAAAAAATATAAAATAAAATAATTTCCTTCTTCTGTATTTGAACCCATTAATATATTTGTTTTTTTAAATTCTTTATTACGAAGACTTTTTACAGGTAAATCTGTTAGAAATACACCATCGATAATAGGAACAAATGGAAATTCACATATACCTAATGTACCCCATTCATTATTGACCATATCTGTAGCATTTACACGACGTAAACATTCAATCATTTCTGACATTTGATGACGTTCATGAGGACATTTTAATGCTTCGGCTAATCTTAAACCTGAAATTAATATATATATATATAAAAAATTGGTGTAAACATCATACGACTTTCCTTATCGATATAAAAAGTAGAAAGTATTGTAAAAAATGTAACTGTATATTTCTTTGTGTTATTATGTCACAATTTTAGTGGGCATCATAGCATTACAAGGTATTAAACAATCATTTCAATATCACTAAGCCTAAGCTACACTTTAACAATTTCCTTATAATGCTACCACTTATCGCTATTACCATAGCTACTCAATTGTCCTCAGGAGGCTGAGTTACCCCCAATCACAACTAGACCAAGTAGAAAATTTGAAAAAACCTTTATCAAATGTTCGACCCGTCCAGGAATCGACCCCGGAACCTCCTCGGTGCAAGCCGAGTGTGTTACGCACTCTGCCACGGAGACGTCATAGAAAGTATTGTAATGGGCTGAAATTTTCCATGTCGAGTTTTCAATGCCAAAACACGTTTTGAGATTCAGGAGAGAAAAATTACTTGTAGCCCTGAGAACTGTAGATCTCACTCAACTCAGAATGACAGCGTCCAGGGAAAGTTTGACTCCCGAAATGTTTGATCACTGTTTTTTCATGTTGTTGTTAACGTTCTCAACGGCTCTCACTGTGTCTCTAGGTCAAGAAGGCGGCCTATCCAACAGGATCCGTCCATAATGCTGACGGCTCTAGATTAGTTGGGTTTGATGGATAGTTGCTGGCTGCTCATGATTTACATCATGAGCAGCCAGCATACATTAAGGTTACTTTAAGGTTTAGCTAGGATTTATATACCAACTCTTTGAGGAAGTATCTGGAGCAGCACGGCTGGGTCCAACGGAGGAAAAACACAGTGGTGTTGATATAATTTCCAATTAACAAAGAGTTAAATAATGTTCAAATTTGAAAACTTTGATCAGCGTTTTCTCAAAACAAGGTTAAAAGCTCAAAATAATTCCGGCCTGGTTTTAATAGAAATCTCGCATAGATCCTAAAATATTTGTATCTCCTTGTACAGCCAGCGACTGTGGCACGTTGAATACACCCGTCCTCGTTAGATCACTGAAGTTAAACAAGGTCCAGCAAAGTTTTACTAAGTGGAAGACCACCGAGGTTTGCGCCTTCGTGATGCCAGCTGTTCCCGACCTAACCCGGGGTCGGTAGGGTCAATGTGGGTATAGCTGGTTTATAATTTTCCAGCGAATGGAGGGTAAAATCCCCGTCTCAAATGACCAATAGATTTTAAAGAGACGTTACGAGAGAAAAAAAAAATGTGGAGTTATAGTTGATAGTACTTAAAACCAAGCTTCGGGCCCAACATGGGAACTGTCTTTGACTAACGAAATACGAGAGTTAAAAAAGTGCGATCCTATAGCATTATTTTGAGGGTTGGCTATTTTTTAAAAAAAATCAATGTTTTTGTTTACATTTGAGTTCCAATTGAGTGTCCAACGGAGGCGACGCGGACTGTGATAGAGAACGTAAAATGTCTATAGTGTTTGACTGGACCTATAGAAATAATTAAAAAAATATAATTTAAAGTCAACTAGTTCAACGCGAAAGATCGTGTTTTTTATGTAGTTAAAGCGTTTTACCCCGGGGAAAAAATTCTGATATAACACGATGAAATGCCAAGAGTATTTTAAAAAATCAAATCTCAAAAATATGCGAAATGTGAAATCTCCCTAACATTTTCTAAGAGAAATCTCATTTTTTTAAGAGCCCCTCGATTCTTGTTGGCTTCATGTAGGTACTCACCTCTCAAAATACTTTCTTCTTGATCTATAATAGCCCATGGTGCAGTGGGTGATCCGGATTCCATAATAGCTTGACTAAATAAATTTCTACTTAAAGGTGATAACAAATGAAAACTAACAGACACTGCTCCTGCAGATTCACCAAACAGTGTCACATTGTTTCTGTTACCACCAAAATATTCTATATTATCATGGACCCATTGTAGTGCCATGAGTTGATCAAACAATCCTGTGTTCCCAGGAACATCGGGTGTTCGAAAATATAAAAAACCTAATGATGCTACTCGGTATTGCATTGATACCTGAAAGAGAGAAGAAAAAAAAAACGGTTCAGGGGTTTTGCGTGACCCCAACTTTTCATATCCCCTCTTGTTTTTAAAGTTTTTGATGACATTCACGCTGTTTTCTGATCGCGAGTGGACTTGGTACGTAGAAGCAATCGCCTGTGAAGTCCGGATTTCAAGACATTTCCTGTTTTCTACGTCTTCGGAAGATCATTTTCATTTTTCTCCAATTTTAGAATTTGGTATCGTGATATGATTTCTTTTTGGTACCTACACTCTTATGAGCGTTTCACAATTTGTAAGTGTTCATCACATTGTTTCAGGGTAATTTCATCTCGTCTACTTTAAATAACTTGAAGAGCTTGATAAACTAAGAAATCCAATCCTTAATTACTCCCCGGAATTAAACTTTTTCCCATTTGAGAACGAAATCAAAAAGATCTATTGGGTATGTGTTTGAAAGCGAAATTAAAAATTGTATCAGCTAGCATCTATGATGGGTACATTCAATACACCAGTTCCTGAAGTTAAGCAACGTAGGTTTGCACCCTCTTGATGCTGGCTATTCCTGGCCCAGACCGAGCTAGGTGAAATCAAAGTGGGTAGTTTGTTTCTAAGTTTTCGGTAAATGGAGGGTAAAAGCCCCGCATTAAATGATCAATATATGTGAAGAGAACGTAAACTCATTTTAAGAGCGAAATTAAAGATCAAATAAGCCAGCGCAGCGTCTCTGACTCGTTGATTACACCAGTTCCCGTGAGCAGCCAGCATACATAGACGACAACGATCAGATACTTCAGGGTTCAGCATGGATTTATATACCAACTCTTTGAGGAAGTATATGGAGCAGCACGGCTGGGTCCAACGGAGGAAAAACACAGTGAGTTGTCGTCGGAACGGTGTTGATGGTCTTTCGCCGTGCCCGAGAGTACGGGTAGCCCCGGTACGAAGAACCAACCATCTTGGGGGCCAGGTCAATGTGGGTAGCTAGTTTCAACCGAATGAAGGGTCAAACCACCGTCTCAAATGACTAATAGCTGTTAAAAAGACGTTAAGCAAAAAAAAAAAAAAAAAAAAAAAAAAAAAAAAAAAAAAAAAAAAAAAAAAAAAAANAAAAAAAAAAAAAAAAAAAATTAGGAGTAAGATTAAAGGAAAGGAACTACCGAAGGCTTAATTTCTTCCAATCCATATATGACTTGCTAACTTTCCACGTGGGAAAGTAAATCATATTTGAGATTTTAACAAGTTTCTTGAGGGTGACATCTTCAAGGGCCGAGTCCACCTGAGCTGATGGTGTAAAATAACGCAGAAAACAACTCTTGTGTTACTGACGTAATTATATTACAGTGATTGTCATGGTTCTGGTGGCCCATGTCAATTATCAGCCTCCAAGAACAGATGTATGATAACAATTAAAAACATTAGCAGTAGACTACAACTTATCCAAAGCTGTCGTCTCATACATCTGTCTACCATTGTTTACGATGATGCCACTATTGAATGAATGAATGAAGATTGAAAAGAGTAATTCTCTTTGGGAGCGAGATACACGGTTCAAGATCAATACTTACAACAATAACGTTCATTTCTGAGACTAATATTTTTGGATCGTATATATCGAGTGTGGCGGTCCCCGAATAGAATCCCCCTCCAAACACCCATATCATGACAGCAGCATTTTTTGGTCTGGGTTTTGGCACAACAACATTTATATATAAACAATCTTCCGACATGTGGGTATTCGGGTTCCACATTTCAGCACCAGAAAAATTCACAAAAAGAGTGTCAACAATTTGAACACAAGAATTGGGCAGTTTTGTGGTGTTCAAAATTAAATTGGGATTGTCTTTATCCCATCGATCGATTGGTTGAGGGTGACGGAATCGAAGATTTCCTGAAAAATAAATCAAAGGATTTATAAGATCAATTGCAATCTGGATTGTTACTTACTTGTATGGGTTGGTAAGGCTTGAAACCCAACTTAGAGCCTGTTCACATTGTCCGTTTATTTACTGGATACTCGATCCGTTTTTTTTACTGAATGTGATTCATATTTTTCACTCCTGTTCACACTATCCGTTTTTTCTACGGATCAAAAATGTCCATTTTTTTCTCTTTCTTTTCAAGGCTGCTTTGCAAGATGGACGTGTTGGACGACGACAAAGTTATAGTCCTTTGGTATTTTTACAATAAGCAGAAAAATCGCAGAAAGAAAAGAAAATATTGGGTTCATCCAATTTGTCAAAAAAGACTTCAGGATCAATATTTTTTCTTTCCATGACTAACTTGTAAATTCAAATTACCTATATTAATACTTTCTTTTACCAATTAAAATAAAAGCTGATAAATTACTTTGTGAAATAAAAAAATCTAATACCCTTCTTCACAGAACAGAATCAAGAGCACTACTGATTGAAATTAAAAGTGCATCCGTAAAAAAACGGATGGTGTGAACAGGATCTGCGCGTCCGATCTGTTTTTTTACTGGATTGCTGTTGACAGCGATCCAGCAAAAATAATTAACGTCCATTTTTAAAACGGATCGGATGCAATGTGAACAGCTCCATTTGAACCAAGCTGCCACTGTGAAAAAATCCAGTAAAAAAAACGAATCGGGCTTCCAGTAAATAAACGGACCTATATACAAAATTTCATCAAAATCGGTCATCGCCAACGCCAAAATTAGTCAACGCGTACCTTGAAACGTAAAATATAAAATTTGGGGGGGGGGTATTCTTAAGTCACGTGAATTTTGAAATTAAGTCCATAACGATGTTAATATATTCGATAGGGAGTTAAATATGTGGAGGATAAAGTACAATGGAGAACTATACGAGTATAAAAGACCCACCATCACACAATTCTCCAGAACGCTCCAGGAGGCAGATCATGTGGCTAGGGCCGAAGACACGTCAAACATCAAAAGTTCACTACTCCTTTGCATTCAAGAACGAAGGCCTGTCGGACGCTCTAGAAATAGGTGGCAAGATGGAGACACTGTAATTGTACCAAATCTGAGGGGATAAAATCTCGAAAATTGGCAGAACAATATTGAGCTTTTTGAAAATGATTTTTATCTTTTTGTTGTAGCAACGTAAAATTTTGATATGTTATTGCTGGTGTTAAGGGCTTTTCGATTTTGGAAATAGTGGCACTGGCCCCCGGAGGGACCAAATTTTGTTTTTGAAAATTATTTTTTAAAATTTGATTAAGATTATTTTTTTTTGTATAAATGGCTACAAAACTAAAGTGAACACCTGATCATCTTGATCTACTAGTTACATACCTATAGGTTTTTGTGCGTACGGTATTCCCAACCAAGCATCAACTTTCTTCCCAGTGGCAGCACTCAGTGTGATTCCTCGTATTTTATCCTTATTGGTTTTGCCTACCAGTGGATCATCATTGTGTGGACTGTCACCTTGCATGATTTCACCTGATCATCTTGATCTACTAGTTACATACCTATAGGTTTTTGTGCGTACGGTATTCCCAACCAAGCATCAACTTTCTTCCCAGTGGCAGCACTCAGTGTGATTCCTCGTATTTTACCCTTATTGGTTTTGACTACAAGAGGATCATCATTGTGTGGACTGTCACCCTGCATGATTTCGTCTCCCAAATCCTCCTCCTCGTCGACATCATCATCGTCATCTGATTCTGTTATGGAAATGTCTTCGTCAATACGTTCACTGGTGGAATCAGATCCCATCCTAAAAAGAAATCAATTAACATGTTTACAGACGATTTTTAAAACCTTTGGCATTGTCACGAAAAAAAAATCCCCCCTCTTTTCAAGTTATGGAAAATCCAAAAATCGAATAAATAAAATCCGTCCAACCGCTGTGATCAGTACTTTTGCCACTTAGCGTTGACTAATCCGTTCGTCCGCTGTGATCAGCACTTTTGCCACTTATCATTGACTAATCCGTTCGTTCGCTGTGATCAGTACTTTTGCCACTTAGCGTTGACCAATCCGTTCGTCCACTGTGATTAGCACTTTTGCCACTTAGCGTTGACCAATCCGTTCGTCCGCTGTGATCAGCACTTTTGTCACTTAGCGTTGACCAATCCGTTCGTCCACTGTGATTAGCACTTTTGCCACTTAGCGTTGACCAATCCGTTCGTTCGCTGTGATCAGTACTTTTCCCACTTAGCGTTGACTAATTTTAATGAAATTTAGTAAAAAAAAAAATTGGAGAGAGTTGAAATCAACTTCCATGAATGCCTCCAAAGCATCGCTGGACGCCACATGTCAGATATCATTTTATCAAATGCTATGAAAAGATGCAGCAGAAAATAGTAAAAAATTTTGGGGGAAGAAAAATTCACGACTTTATGAAAACCATCTGACTCACTCTGTATTATACCACCGAAACGATTAAACGGGAGCCAACTATTTCCATAGGGAAATCAGGATTCTTATTCTTTAACTTCACTCTTTCCCCAATTCTATTTGGGGTCGGCGTTGCTTTCCATAATTCTAATATGCCACAGCCTTTTGTTCTATGCCAACTCTTTCTCTCTCTAGCTGTAATCCTTTCCTGGCACGTAACCCTCGCTTGCTTCTCACAGTATCCATAGAAACTGTGTAGAAATTGAATTTTGGTTGAAGCAGAGTTTTTAAAGGCTGGATGCCCTTGCTAAAACAAAACCTTCTGTATTTACACGGGCTTAGGACCGTCACCTAATGAAGTTTGCTCTCCTCGGTGACCGGTGACTACATTTAATTTAGTATGAAAACGAGGGTTTCATTAAATATACCCATCAAAAAGCACATTACCAAATGATACTTACCTTAAAGCTAAGATATTTTTATGTTGATAAATTCGATCCGTTGAAGAAAAATCATGGCTGTCAATTTGATCTGATGTCTGATGGTGGCCGTGACGTAATACAGTACCTGATGACGTCACTATAGTCATACAGAGTACAAAGAGCACCGCGTTCATTCTGGAACATACCTGTTGAAGAAAAATTAAAGATATCATGGCTGCCAATTTGATCTGATGTCTGATGGTGGCCGTGACGTAATACAGTACCTGATGACGTCACTATAGTCATACAGAGTACAAAGAGCACCGCGTTCATTCTGGAACATGCCTGTTGAAGAAACTTAAATGTTAAATAGTTTCAGGGTTATGGTTACAGACAACGCCGTACCCAGGGGGGTCCAGACCCCCCCCCGAAATTTCAATCGTTTTTTTTTAATGAAAATACTCTAAGTTTGCACGTCATTTATAATAATTTTTTTAAAAAAAAACAACACGCCCCAAGAAAAAAAACTTGGTTACGGCTCTGTGGGCAACTTATATACCAAATTTCATCAAAATCGGTGAACGCTAAGTGACCGAAGTGCACATCACGGCGTACGGCGCGGCGGACAAATGGATTTTTTTATTTGATTTTTGGATTCTGCGTACCTTGAAACGTAAAATAACAAATTTTGAAAGGAAGGGGTCGTGACCAAAGGTACTATGGAGATGGTATCAAGGATTTTGAAATATTAATTTCAATCAATAATATTTTTGTATCAACTACAAATAGAATGGTGATTAACGAGCGTTTTCGTCTTTTATTTGTGGTTGATGCACATTTTTTTTTTTTTTTTTTTTTTTTTTTTTTTTTTTTNTTTTTTTTTTTATTTATTGAAATTTATGTTTTTAAAATGTATTCCTGAAGGGGTAATTCCAAATAGGATTCCAAATTTGAACCCAGGGGAATTTCCTGAAAAAGCCTAAAATTTGAAAATCATGAGAAAAATTTAAAATAAAGAAACACGTGTAGAGCTCCCCCTCTAAAGGCTAAGTGTTCATTCAAAATTCTGAACGAGCATTCACAGTAAGTGATAACAGAGACAGTACCGTGACCGGCAAGTGAGCCGCCCAGCAAAAGTAGAAATATTCGCCGCACGCCATTACGTGACAATGGCGGGAATCACTGTCACAGCTTAGTGCATGGCCGGATTAACAATAGTAGCACTTGCAGCACGTACTACGGGCCCCGCGCTTTGACAAATTACACTAGATATTTCGACATTTCTGGGTTGACAATTGAAAAAAACATATCATTTTAACGGAGCCCCCAACTCTTCAAAGTATGCAGTAAAATCTAATTTAGGAAAGTACAAGTAGGTACCTACTACCTAGGAACTTAATAAAGAAACGAGTATTGCAACATAAGAAAATTGGTTAGTGTAGGTACACTAGGTACCCTCTTAATAAGGGCGTAGCCAGCATCTGGCCTAGGGGGGGCAGCTGAGATCTTCATGTTGGGAGGGAGGGGGGGTCGAAAAAAGTAAATCGTTACTTATTTAATAATAAACCCCCAGGGGTGACTGATGATTAAGTTATTGGGGAGGGGCGACCCCAGGGCCCGACAAGTGGTGATGATCCCTGCCTGGATAGTTACAAGTAAAAGTAACATCCCAGAAAGTAGTGTGGTAACATTTTAATACCTCATGAACATCAACTGCGATCTCCCAATGGAGAAAAAACGATTCTCATTAAGACCTCGGCAAAACGGACAGCACCAGGACACCTCTGGAGCCACCGCTAGAAGTGGTCGCAGGGAGACAAGAAGAATGCGGCAGACTGAAAAGTTGGAAAGAGAAGGAGTTGCGTCATCTGAAACCAACCAAAACAACACAATGGTGGAAAGTGACAACATAAGAGTTATCGACACTCAAGAAGTTACAGAAAATATCGAAACGAGAATAGAATCAACCAAGGACAGAATAAACGCCAAAGATGAGATAGCTCTACAACTCAAGGACTTGTTGTCTATAATTCAAATTAAATACAAAGGAATGGATCCACCTAAAAGCCAGCATACGAGTATTCCAAAGCAGAAAACATCAATCACGTTTGCCAAAACAAACAAATTACAGAATATTGGGAATCAATATGGAACCGACCGCGAGACGCCATGTGATCTTGAAACTAGCTGGATGAAGAGAGAAGAAGAAGAAGAAAATACCAATATAACATCTATGACAGAACCAGCGGTATCAGAAGAAGTACTAAAAGAAATAATCATGAAAAGTCATAATTGGAAAAGCCCTGGCAGTGATAAAATTCGCAACTATTGGTATTAAAAAATAACTAACACTCAT
Source organism: Pachypsylla venusta (assembly GCA_012654025.1). Classification (NCBI taxonomy): domain Eukaryota; kingdom Metazoa; phylum Arthropoda; class Insecta; order Hemiptera; family Aphalaridae; genus Pachypsylla; species Pachypsylla venusta. Next base: position 7,344,693 of record CM022884.1, on the reverse strand, counting down.
ATCAAGCTAACTCAGTTTATCAATGAATTCATTAAAAACCCAGACCAGATTCCTCCATTTATAATGGAAGGCAAAACATATCTACTACCAAAAGGCAAGTTCACCAGAGATCCCTTGAAGTATAGGCCAATCACGTGCTTGCTGACTATCTATAAGATCATGACAGCATGCCTTACTCATCTCTTAAACAAACATGAAGAAAACCAAAATATAATGGGTGAGGAACAGAAAGGATGCCGGAAGGGCGCTAAAGGATGTAAAGAGCAACTTATCATAGACTCAGTACCTAATACTCAGAGAAGTCAAGAAGAAAACCAAAAAACTATCTTGTTGTTACGTGGATTACCAGAATTCTTATGACAGCGTACCCCATCAATTGTTAATTAAGATTAAGGTCTTGCAACTATACAAAGTCTACCCCATATTGACGGAATGCCTTCAACAAATCATGCAATCCTGGAACACCAACATACACCTAACGACAAAACAAACATCTATAACCAGGGAGATTCTTTGAGTCCATTGCCTGGCATTAAATCCGCTTTCCAAAATGTTCAATAGAACGAAAATGGGATACACCTAAAAAAATACGAAAGAGACTTTAACTGAGGAATACATTGATAAATACATAGAATATGTCGATCAGAGTTAAACAGTAAGCACCTCTTCAAAGCCATCAACACGTTAGATATACCTATTGTGACATACTCAAGGAACTACTGTTACAAGGAAGATAATATTTCTTTTACAATGGAAAAAAAATAGACGGAAAGCCGAAAAAAAAACAGATGGAAACTGTAAGTTTATAACGTTTGTTAAATTTTTGAAATTTCCCACCAAATTTACCAAATGCGATTCAACGATACGACAAAGGTTGCCACAGTGAAATTTGATTGTTGAGTGGGGCTGTTTGATTAGGGACAAAATGCGGCATTTATCGTATTTCGGTACTAGATGACTTTTTTGCTTCCAAAAATCATTTTATCTAGTGTAAATCTAAGTTGCCCCTTCTAAGTTGCATACTCTTGGAAATTTCTAGGGGGGGNGCAGCTCCCCCCCCTGCCCCCCCTTCCTACGCCCATGCCTCTTAATATCCCTTTAAAGTTTAATCTAGGATAAGATAAAAAAAAGATAATCAATTTTCGTACTGGCTCCAAAAAGTAGACTACTTAGACGGCGCCACCCGGGGGCTGGAGGGGGGCCCTCTTACTATCCTAGTAGGTACCCTCTTACTATCCCTTTGAAGTTTAATCTAGGATAAGGTAAAAAAAGATAATCAATTTTTTTACTGGCTCCAAAAATTAGGCTACTTAGACGGCGCCGGCGGGGGGAGGGGGAGGCCCCGCTCTATGAAAGTGCTATGGGCACCGCGGAAAATTAATCCGGCACTGGCTTAGTGTGAAAGTTCCTCAAACAGTTTTCAGGATATTAAGGATCCGTTCCTAATTTTAGACAATCTGGATAATATTTTATCCAAGTAAAACTTTTTCGATTTTTTTTAAATGCAAAAACTTTTTTTTTTTTTAATTTCAATTTCTTAGCTTAACGTCTCTTTATCATATATTGGTCATTCAAGACGGAAGTTTTACCCTCCATTCACCGGAAACTTGCAAACCAGCTACCCACATTGACCTCACCCAGCTTGGGTTGGGCCGGCAAAAAGAGCGAACGATACGTGGTGTTCCCAGGCGGTCACCCATCCAAGTACTGACCACGCCCGACGTTGCTTAACATCAGTGATCTGACGAGAACTGGTGTATTCAACGTGGTATGCTCGTTGGCAATGAAACACTTGCATTTTACTTAATGCAGCGTTCGATTTTGTTGAAAAAAGAGGAAACACTCTCCAGTCTGAAGTTGAAAATTTAAACTTACCTACAATAAAAAGAAAAGAACAGAATACTGCAAGTTGTAATAGCTGCATTATGCAGGCAGAGTTCTTGCATGAAGACACGTGAATTCTATGAGTATGATAAATTGGGGTGAATTGAACATGAAGGGGTAAACAGAAGATTAGTCACTACAGACAGAGTTCTTGCATGAAGACACGTGAATTCTATGAGTATGATAAATTGGGGTGAATTGAACATGAAGGGGTAAACAGAGGATTAGTCGCTACAAACAGATTTCTTGTATGAAGACACGTGAATTCTATGAGTATGATAAATTAGGGTGAATTGAACACGAAAGCTATTCATTTTTTGACATTCATTTTTCAACATACTCTGCTTTTAGTCCAGAAATTTTGGGAAAATAAAAACATTAAATGATATTTTTCTAAATTTTGCTGAAAATGTTAGTTTATACCTCCATCAATGTTATAAATAATCCCGGGATGGGAAAGTTACGGAATCGCCCACTATTTTTAATTTTTGGTTCATCTTGAATTTTAAGTTCTTTTTTTTTTTTTTTTTTTTTTTTTTTTTTTTTTTTTTTTTTTTTTTTTTNTTTTTTTTTTTTTTTTTGTACTGCAGAACTAATTTGTATAAAATTTCAGCTTTCTCGCTCATCCTGAAGTGGTACTTCTCAATTCCGATTTTTTGGTGGTGAAAACGGTCACAAAATCGAGGAGAAATGGGAATATTTCAATTATTTTATTATATACTATTTTTAGGGGACCATTCCCGGTCATTTTTCATGGTAACTTGCTTCCAGAACATTCGATTTTATTACATACTAAGAGGAATCTGTGTGGCAAATTTCAAGTTTCTAGGTTCAGCCATTGTGGAGCTTAGATAGTCAGTATACCTACCAACTGGTCTTTGCGTTTTATAAGTATCATCATAGGTTAACAGCCATGGGGCTGGTTTTCAACAACTCGCCACGAGTTGTTGATACTTGAGAATCCTTACGGATAATGCAGTAGCTTCTCCTTGCTTTCTGCACGAGCAATGTAAAAGATATCGTTTCCGACGTTTCCTTTAGTACCCCCCCCCCCCC
>CM022884.1:7312272-7339683 GCA_012654025.1 Pachypsylla venusta | reverse complement strand
CCATGATCTTAATGATGTATGTAGTGATAGTCAAGGCAGGAGTAATGTCAAGTCCCGGGGGGTTCCCATGATCTTAATGATGTATGTAGTGATGGTCAGGACCGGAGTAATGTCAGGTCCCGGGGGGTTCCCATGATCTTAATGATGTATGTAGTGATAGTCAAGGCAGGAGTAATGTCAAGTCCCGGGGGGTTCCCATGATCTTAATGATGTATGTAGTGATGGTCAGGACCGGAGTAATGTCAGGTCCCGGGGGGTTCCCATGATCTTAATGATGTATGTAGTGATAGTCAAGGCAGGAGTAATGTCAGGTCCCGGGGGGTTCCCATGATCTTAATGATGTATGTAGTGATAGTCAAGGCAGGAGTAATGTCAAGTCCCGGGGGGTTCTCATGATCTTAATGATGTTTTACCCTCCATTCGCTGGAAACATACAAACTAGAGCTACCCACAATGACCTCACCCAGCCTGGGTTGGGCCGAAAAAATAGCTAGCATCACGAGAACGCGAACCAACGCAGGTGACCTCACTGAACGTTGCATAACTTCAGTGATCTAACGGGAAATGATGAGGAAAGTCGTGTGATGGTAACACCAGATTTTTTGTTGTTTTTCTTCCTGATCAAGAATTAATGCAACTAAAACAAGTTCGTCGTCTAAAAAAATCGCCATTTCGGTTTTATGCGAGCCCAAATCTGATTACAGAGAAAACACTGACGAGTATCCTTAGATTGATTTGTCCAGCTAGAGTCGCGTCCAGAAATCCAGCCCTGTATCGGAATAGTAATCAGCTGATAGTATCTCATCACATGATATGACGGCCTAATTAGTGTTTACACTAAGTATGCGTCTCTCTTACACGTCACCCATCAACTCAAGCCGCTTCCGTTACAACTCAATGACGCGAAACGAGGCGACGTATCAAGTGTTTAATATCAACCATTGATTAATGTTAATATATTATAAACATACCTAATATACCTAGGGTGTTTCAATAACGCTCCGCAGACCTTGTGGTGTGGGGGACCGGAGGGGCTTTGTAAAACCATATAAGTAAATGACTTTTTTTACTAAGCCTCTTCAACAAAAACAGTCGGGGCCCCTGATGAACTTTTGGAAATGTATAGCAAGATTTCTCAGTGACATCTAACCCTGATGACCCCAAAGTGAAGTCTTTAAGGTCATGTATAACTTTTTTTTTTTACTTAACGTTTCTGTAAAATCTATTGGTCATTCGAGATGGGGGGGGGAGGTATCCTCCATTCGCTGGAAATTTACAAATCAGCATCAAATTAGCCTGGGTTGGGCGGGAAAAATAGGCAGCATCACGAGGGCGCGAACCTACGTGGACACCCACTTGATAAAAACTCACGGGACGTTGCTTAAAATTGTGCGCCACAACTTATCGTCACATATAGGGGTTCCATAATAAAATTTTACATGTAATGAAATTTGGCATCACCCAGCCAGCACCCACATACCAAATTTCATCAAAATCGGTCAACCCCCAATGGCAAAAGTACATACAGTTTACGGGAGGTTGCGGACAAATGGAAATCGAGATACTTTGTGCCGATGTTTTACACACGGAACACAGGCTGAAATTCGATTTGGGCTCTTGGGACTTCAAAACTTGTTTGGTTTTTTTTTATTTATTAATGAAGCAGATACATAAATATATATATTAGCTCTTTACGGTCTGAAAAATAAAAGGACGACAAATACTTACCAATTTGGCAAATTTAAAAATCTATTTCTTGTTCACAGTTTTCAATCGATAATCTCCATTTGGGGGGATCTGGGAACAAAAAGATTAATTGTAACTTCTATATAAATTTTTTGCGTTTGGTGAACATCAACATTGGGCTAAGGGGTGAGAATTAGATGGTTTTCCAGCATTGAGATTATTAGAACATAGCGGGGAAGGGGGGGAGGGTCAATAGGTGGTCAAAATCGATTGGGCGTCGCCCATCCTTGACTAGATTGAGTCCAACCAGGGCCGGATTAACAATAGTAGCACTTGTAGCACGTGCTACGGGCCCCGCTCTTTGACAACTTACACTAGATATTTCTGGGTTGATAATTGAAAAACTTATCATTTTGACGGGGGGGCCCAACTCTTCAAAGTATGTAGTAAAATCCAATTTAGGAAAGTACAAGTAGGTACCTACTACCTAGGAACTTAATAAAGAAACGAGTATTGGAACATAAGCAAATTGTTTAGTGTAGGTACACTAGGTACCCTCTTACTATCCCTTTGAAGTTAATCCATGTTTTTAGTTTTATCGATGTTGGTATACTCAAAATTAAATTTCACTTTTCTCTACCAGCTGTAGGTACTAAACCAAAAGTCCAAAAGATAATCAATTTTTGTACTGGCTCCAAAAAGTAGACTACTTAGACTGCGCCGGCAAGGGGTGGGGGTCCTCACCCCCACCCCGCTCTTTGAAAGTGCTACGGGCCCCGCGGAAGGTTAACCCTGAGTCCAACATAACCTCCAAGCCACCCGACTGGGGTCTTTGTTTTTGTCTCAGGTTGGACAGTTATTGCCAGTCGAAAAGTGTGGTGCATTTTTGAAGATACCCATCCTCGTCTCCCCCTCGTTTTAAAAAAAAGGGGGCGGCAATCCTTTTACCGACACGACGTTCGGTGGTATACAGAAGCATGCGCATACGCGGTTCTAGCCTAAAATTCTGTACGAGGGGCTCCAGCCTGAATCTGTATATTTTTCTTTCCGTTTTATCTAGTTTAAGACCCAAAAAAATCTGGGGGACTTAAGCTCCCCCCCCCCCTAAAACCGATACGTAGTTCTGGATTCACCGATAGAATATTGTAATAAAATAATATTACACTCCATTTTCATCAAAACAGAATGTTTTTTTGTTCACTATAGTCTCCGATTTAGGTATGAATATTTGGTACCTATATGTCCAATGTCCATCTAAATCAGTCCTACACTGAATCATGCGGTCACTGAATTTTGTGATGACTCGCTGACAATTTTCTGGTGGTATTCTAGCAATAACTATTGCCAGAATCCCACCACGAAAACTATATCGCTATTTTTCATTCAGTCAGCGTCTATGACACGTTAAATACAACCGCCCTTTTGATACTGGTTTATCCGACCTAACCCAGCACAAAAAAATCGGGCCACAATAAGATTTCGAGTGAGACCTACATAACAAATTTCATTAAAATCGGTCGAATGTTATTAAGTCAACAATTTTTTTTTTTTCTAAATTCGATTTTTTGATTCTGATTTCTGCGTACCTTGAAATGTAAAATATCAAATTTTGAAAAGGGTGGTATTTTTTTTCCAAATGATTCCAAAGGTTCCAAGGCCGTACCCAGAGGGCCTAGCCTCCCCACCTGAAATTTAATTTTTTTTTTTTTTTTTAATGAAAATACTCTACTTTGCACGTGACTTATAATATTAAAAAAACAACAGCAGCAGCAACAAAAACAACAACATCAATATAAACAACAACAACAACATAAACAACATCACCTTCCACCATCATCATTTTCAGATGTTAGTCCTGACTTGGCTGTCAATGCTTCGGACCCCCCCCCCCGAAAAAAAATCTTGGGTACGGCCCTAAAAGGTTCATTCAACATTGAAAATAATAATAAACCGACAACTTGATTTTTTAGTAAACAAAATTTTTATTTGCATTTGATCTGTTTTAACTCTTCACTTCCCTATGAGCCTTCTAAACTATAATAGAATAGTAAATTCATCAGGTCAAACAAGAAAACGAAAATTTTCATCTGCAGAGAAAGAATGCACGACCTTGCTGAAATATAGTAAATTCATCAGGTCAAACAAGAAAACGAAAATTTTCATCTGCAGAGAAAGAATGCACGACCTTGCTGAAATATATTTTCAAAAAAAAAAAAAAAAAAAAAGAANAAAAAAAAAAAAAAAAAAAGAGGGGGAGTAGGTAGTAGAAATTCTGAGATTGGATAGCGACAAAATTGCAACAATATAAATAACATATGTTAAATGTATATAGGGTGTCCCAAAAGTCCGAGACCGCCTGAATATCTTTTGAAAAGCTTTATGTGGAGTTCTGAAATTTTGCATGGTATTATACTCCAAATTAAACCACCTGATGGTGTGACCAATTTTTCAGGGGCGGGTCCCATGTGGCCCCCAGGGGATCCAACTTTTGTTTTTTAAATATGAACCCCCATCTTGTGATACATTTTCAGAAAGACAATAGAATTAGAAGTACTTTGCAAAAAAATTTACACGTCTAGCGTGTTTGGTTTCCAAATTGCGGCCATTTGAAATTTCCAAAATATGACTTCCAAGAGTGTCTAAAACTAGGCGAATTATTTCTAAAAGTAGGCAAAGTGTCTAAAACTAGGCGAATTATGTCTAAAAAGCAGACTCCTCAAGATTGGTGTTCTATGCAATCATTCAATATCCCATTGCAAAAAATTCGCCTAGTTTTAGACACTTTGCCTATCTTGGAAATTTCAAATGGCCGCAATTTGAAAACTAAACACGCTAAACGTGTAAATTTTTTTGCAGAGTAATTCTATTGTCTTTCTGAAAATGTATGACAAGATGGGGGTTCGTATTTAAACAACGTTGGGACCCGCCCCTGAAAAATTGGTCACACCATCAGGTGGTTTAATTTGGGGTATAATACCATGCAAAATTTCAAAACTCCACATAAAGCTGTTCAAAAGATATTCAGGCGGTCTCGGACTTTCGGGACACCCTGTATATGCAATAATGCAGAATATTATTATCACTACTATTATTAAAAATGAAAAATGTAAAGAAAACATACATTAGTAGTAATTTAAATTAACCTTGAAAATTAAGAAAGCGTTTTATAATATGTATGTATAATATATCATATATATCTGGTAATAACAAAATAAACAAAAAAGTGAAGAAAAAAAAATGCTAGCAATATTTTCCTATAGTTTACGCTAAGCACATAAGGTACAAAATAATTTTACTACAATAGCGAAGAAGAAGAAGATAAAAACAATGGGGTCAAATTTTTATTTAACATACAAAAATTTAGAACACTACGGAAAAGTACTCCAGGAAAATTGTTTGTAATTAAAAGAAGAAAATACAAATTTTAGCAAATGAAACAGCAACTCATTTTATCGATAGATTTAAGTTAATATATACCTATTTTTTTAGAATTATAGCAAACAAAAATAAACCACTTTTTCATATGTACAAAAAATACTAATTTTAGTAAATGAAAAGGATTAGATAAGCATTTGTTCTATACAAAATATGACAAAAGAACTATAACTCGTATTTTTAGACTTGTAAAAAAACAACAATTTTAGCATGAGAAAAAAAAAACACTTCACCATTTATTGTAAAATATAAAATTTAGCAGATAAGAAAATAACTTTTATACAGATTTTCGCACAAAAATTAGTTTTAGTATTTCTTTCCTAAATATTTATCTTGAAAAAATAAAGCATTACTAATTTTAGCAAAAAAAGAAATAAAACACAAGTATTTAGATATAAGTACTGCTAATTTTAGAAAAAGAAATAAAACACTAGTATTTTGATATACTAGTGTTACTTTTATATTACTATGACAAAAAAAAAATTGCACAAAAGTAAATACCTCTCTATTTTCGGTACATTATTTTTCTCCCTAATGAATTAATGAGTTAAAAAAGAAACCTAAATTTATTATCATATTTTTCTCAAAAAAAAAAAAAAAAAAAAAAAAAAAAAAAAAAAAAAAAAAAAANAAAAAAAATACGATAGTGTTGTATTTTTTTTACCTATAAATTTTACGATGAAAATCAATGATTTCTCTTCTTCTTCTTTTTTCGGGAAAATTTAAAGGGTCAAACAATATAGGTAAATAATCAAAAAAATAAATTACCTTTCCTTTATTTTTTTTTTTGTAAATCAATAATAACGAACGAGATAGAAATAGGAAGAGAGAAACACAAATATGCGAATAATATGATAAGAAATACATATAATTAATAATAAAAAAAAATATTGTAAATTAATCAATACTCACAGAGATAATTTTTGCATATTTTTTAACTCGATTTATTTCAAATTAATTATCATTTAAACGAAAACATAATTTTTTTATAAAAAAAATATAATAATATAATTAAACAACGCGGGTATATCGATATACTGAAACTTTCAAACTATTTTTTTTTATTTATTTATTTTTCATTTCTATCTGTACAAAACGCTTCACATGTAAGATTTTATAAATGTTTTTAAAACGAAGGTTCAATATTAAATTTTCTCTGTACAAAAAAAACCCTTTACACAACAACAACAACGATGACGAAAGAAGAATCTTTTATTTCCCTAAAAAAGGTAAAAAAAAGGGGAAAAAAGGCCAAGTTTTCAGAAGAGTAGAAACTCGAAATGTTCTTTTTTTTCTTCTCTATGTATATATTTATGTACATGGTTATGTGCTTCTGCTTGGAGAAGGGATATTAGAAATATATCTGCAATGTACTTGCGCTCTTTTTAACCTGTGAAAAACCCTCTCTCTTTCTCTCTCCCTCTAAAGTTGGCCTAAAGTTTACCCGTACTTTACTCTCTCTCTCTCTCTTTTGCCCTTGTGTCTAGTTTTTTTCCTTTCATTTTTATTTCAGCATTCAAATGGAATAGACCTATTTTTTAAAAAAAGATGTAAAGAATCGCTTTTTAAGTTTTTTTCTTCGAGCACGCTCCCAAAATGTACTCGTAAATCTTTCCATATGATAGTTTTCCTATTCTGTATATTTTTTTTAATTCTTCTTTAATTTTTATTTAAGCATCATCCTAGGCTAATAGCCATGGGGCCGGTTTGTTGATACTTGAGAATCCTTACGAATAATGCAGTAGCTTCTCCTTGCTTTCTGCATGGGTAATGGAGAAGATATCGTTTCCGACCCTTCCTTTGGTCGCCCCTTACGACTGGCATGGACTTGGGTGATTTGGAAGTATTCTTTTTAAGTCCCTCTATCCAATTCATATGTCAATACACTTGTTTGTTTTTAGAAAACTAAACAAGTGCAATAGTTGACAAGTCCCCCTAACTACAGGGGACATAGGAAGGATATAATGCAGTAGCTCCTCAATGCTTTGAAGTCGCTCCCAAAAATTAAGTGTAGATCTTAGCCCCATTTATTTTTTCTTGGTGAACGCCTTAATAAGTGAGTCTATAGTTTTGAACACTTAATAAGTGAGACGCGACAGAAGGTCTGAATGAGGGCAAGTTTCTACCGGAGCCAATTTTTACGTGAGCTAACTTTTACCTATGTAGTAATTATTTCATCATCGAGGCAAGGCCGATCAAAACGTTTCCTAACCTCTCTGGTTTGGGGGACGCTTATATTAAACATTACAAACGAAATGAAAATCATCTGTGATGTAGTAATGTTACAATAGTGGCTCCCGTAAAAACTTGTCAATCGGGACTAATAAGTGAGTATGTTGTTTTCTGATTAATTTATTTTTAACATGAGTATGCAATGTGCTTTACATAAATAGCCAACACTTTCATAGCAAGATAGATCAAAGTGGGACCATGGAGGTAGAGAGTTACCGCAGTACAAACACAAACATGTGATATAAACTAGTGGATCAAGATGATTAGGTGTTCACGTTAGTGTTGTAGTCATTTATACACAAATTATCTTAATTTATTTTAAAAAAAATTATTTTCAAAGAACACAATATTGGGCCCCTATATCAAAGTGGGACCAAGAGAGTTACCGCAGTACAAACACAAACATGTGATATAAACTAGTGGATCAAGATGATCAGGTGTTCACGTTAGTGTTGTAGTCATTTATACACAAATTATCTTAATTTTTTTTAAAAAAAATTATTTTCAAAGAACACAATATTGGGCCCCTATATCAAAGTGGGACCAAGAGAGTTACCGCAGTACAAACACAAACATGTGATTTAAACTAGTGGATCAAGATGATCAGGTGTTCACGTTAGTGTTGTAGTCATTTATACACAAATTATCTTAATTTAAAAAAAAAAAAAAAATCATTCTCAAAAAACACAATATTGGGCCCAGCAAAAAGGCTGATCAAGCTTGCGCAAATCTTAGGCCTTAGCTAGGAAACAGGCTAATTTCCCAGTACAAAAAAACCCATAAGAGGCTTAGGTGCAGGGGCTTACATAGCCCCAAAGAGGAATTTAGCTCACGAATATACAAATGTGTTGCTAGTAGGGCTGTCGGGCCAAACCCTTTCTATATAGTAGTGGTAGTGTGGTATATAAAAATTGCATATCTCGTCTGAGCTTTCCTTTCACTCGAGCGAGCCAAACCCTTTCTATATAGTAGTGGTAGTGTGGTATATAAAAATTGCATATCTCATCTGAGCTTTCCTCTACTCGAGCGAGCCAAACCCTTTCTATATAGTAGTGGTAGTGTGGTATATAAAAATTGCATATCTCGTCTGAGCTTTCCTTTCACTCGATCGAGCCAAAACCTTTCTATCTAGTAGTGGTAGTGTGGTATATAAAAATTGCATATCTCGTCTGAGCTTTCCTTTCACTCGAGCGAGCCAAACGCTTTCTATATAGTAGGTAGTGTGGTATATAAAAATTGCATATCTCGTCTGAGCTTTCCTTTCACTCGATCGAGCCAAAACCTTTCTATCTAGTAGTGGTAGTGGTATACTAGGTGTGTCGATGGACAAAAATGAGCGGAGCCATCCGTTTCACCTCGAAATTTCGCGCACCACATAAACTTTAGCATATTGCTCCACTATTCCGTTAAAACAAGATTTTTTGAGAATATCGCACCTTTCTTGATTGCATCGTGCCGTTGAGTAGTAGGTCCTATTTAAAGCACAAAATAATCGGCCGAAAAATCGGAAACGGTTCAAGATATCGAAAAATAGATATATGCACCCTTGGGTATATGCAGAATGTAAAGAAAAAAAAATGGTAAGTCGGTTGAGTGGTTTTAGAGGAGTAGGGTAACAAAAGTTTGCAGTTTGTAGGGAGTATAACGATCCCGGATTCAAACTTGTAACTCTGGAATGGTTTGTCAATATTTAGTAAATTGGTTTGTCAATATTTAGTAAATTATGTCCTAAATTAAGTATTCAGAAGCCACCTAAAACTTTTTCGCTATGAGTTAATATGTTGCCGCGACAAAATTTAAGATATCGGACCATGACTCTCTGAATTTGGTAAATAATCGGAAAATCGGCCGAAAAATAGGAAACGGTTCAAGATATCGTTCTGAAAATAGATATATGCACCCTTGGGTATATGCAGAATATGAAGAAAAAAATTTGGTAAAAATCGGTTGAGTAGTTTTGGAGGAGTAGGGTAACAAAAGTTTGCAGTTTGTAGGGAGTATAAGGCTACGCTTCGCTCCGCCCAATAAAAATTGCACTCGAGCGCCTCAAACCTTTTTTATATACCTACTCATTAAGGTTTCGATATAACCGATATTTTATATGGATATTTGACCGATAATATCGCTTATCGATAGTCTTCTTTCGATACGGCAACCCTACTGGAAAGATAGATTCGCTCAAAATAAATGGACTTGTCCGCACTTTACTCTTTTCTTCATAAACCCCCTGTAAAGATGGGGAGAAACCCCATCTTTACAAGGGGTGAATGCATCAACAAATGTGATGTGTGAGCGAGTGGGAGTATTTATTTACTTTATCTAAAAGAACAACAAATGAATCGCTCAGTGAAATGAACTAATTCATATAGTTCGCTCACTACTCTTCTATTTATCTTTACAAGGGGTGTATGCAAGAACGACTGAACCAACAAATGCTATGTGTGAGCGAGCGGGACTATTTCTTTACTCGTTCCAAATGCTATGTGCGAGCGAGCGGGACTATTTCTTTACTCTATCTAAAACAACAACAAACGAATCCTTCAGTAAAATGAACTAATTCATATAGTTCGCTCACTACTCTTCTACTTATCTTTACAAGGGGTGTATGCAAGAACGACTGAACCAACGAATGCTATGTGTGAGCGAGCGGGACTATTTCTTTACTCGTTCCAAATGCTATGTGCGAGCGAGCGGGACTATTTCTTTACTCTATCTAAAACAACAACAAACGAATCCTTCAGTAAAATGAACTAATTCATTTAGTTTGCTCACAACTCTTCTACTCATCTTTACAAATGCCATGTGTGAACGAGCGGGACTATTTCTTTACTCTATCTAAAACAACAACAAATGAATCGTTCAGTGAAATGAACTAATTCATTTAGTTCGCTCACTACTCTTCTACTTATCTTTACAAGGGGTGTATGCAAGAATGACTGAACCAACAAATGCTATGTGTGAGCGAGCGGGACTATTTCTTTACTCTATCTAAAACAACAACAAACGAATCCTTCAGTAAAATGAACTAATTCATTTACTTCGCTCACTGCTCTTCTACTCATCTTTATAAATGGCATGTGCAAGCGAGCGGGACTATTTCTTTACTCTATCTAAAACAACAACAAATGAATCGTTCAGTGAAATGAACTAATTCATTTAGTTCGCTCACTACCCTTCTACTCATCTTTACAAGGGATGGATGCAAGGAGAACGACTGAACCAACAAAAGCTATGTGAGAGCGAGTGGGACTATTTTTTTTCTCTATCTAAAACAACAACAAATGAATCGTTCAGTGAAATGAACTAATTCATTTAGTTCGCTCACTACCAACAAATGTCATGTGTGAGCGAGCAAGCGGGAGTACATCTTTACAATGACCGGACAAAGCTTGCGTTATATATATTGTTGTAGACTTAGGATTCGAGGATTAAGTTGTCGTGAATTTAAAACGCGTTAACTAACCTTAAAAATAATTAAAATAAAACTTAAAATAATATATTAAAAAAAATAGAAATTACAATAAATAAAAAAAAAAAATCGAATACTGTTCGCCAACACCGTATTTACGCCGTATTTAGAACGCCCGAAAATACACACGAATTATCGCTCACTTATCACTTCGAAAACACAACGATATCGCTTCCAAGATTAAACTCGCTCCGTTTATCACTCAAATAATACTGACTCCGTTTATCGCTCAAATAATACTCACTTCGTTTTCTACGTGTGTCTCCTATTTATACCTTAATTCAAAACGTTCTAGAAGGATCGGGAAAAGGATTTTTTTTCTATTACGCAAACAAACTACGCGTTCTATAAATGAAAATAAAACGTAAATACCAATCCTACAATGTAAACAAAGCAATGTTTAGAAATGGGGAAGCAAATAATATGTCATTCAACCCATTCATATTTCCCCCCCCCTTCACCCCGACCACCCTCCTACACAACCTGAATGGCATAGTTAATACACTCATTCATTTCCCCTTCACCCCGACCCCTCTCCCACAATTCTCGATTCATTGTAAGGAGAAATCAAAAATAGAAGGGAGAGTATACAGGATGTATATTACATATACAGGTTGATTACTTCAATATTTTTACTTTATTTTTTTTAAATTTGCAAACAACTTTTGGATGGATGCACAAAAAAACTGCCAATGTGACTGGCTATAAAAATATCCCCCCACAAAACTTTTTTTTCGGGGGGGGGGGGCTTTTTACGTTTCAAGGTACGTAGAATCCAAAAATCGAGTAAAAAATCCATCTGTCCGCCAAACCCCGGAAACAGCATTTTTGCCACTAAGTATTGACCAATTTCGATTAAATTTGGTATGTAGGTCATACCAAATTTCATTTCAAGATTTTTTTTAGCATGGAACCCTTATGTGCCTCACAGTGACGAAAAAAATTGGCGCACAAGTAGACCCCAAATATGACATACCTACATTCAGGGCCGTACCCAAGTTTGTTGTCGCTGATGATGTTATAGTAGTTGCTGTTGTTTTTGTTGGTGGTGGTGCTGCTGATGATGAGTTACACCTTACAATATTAAATAAGTCATGCATAAAAAAATAATGAAATATCGGGGGGGGCATGGACCCCCCTGGGTGCGGCCTAGCCTCTATACCAAATTTTTTTCAAGTTGACTCCAAAAGTACATTATTGAAAAAAATAAACTAAAATTGAATTCAATTTTGGACCTTAGAAAGCGTCAATGTAACGTTGAATACACAGGTTCCCATAAGAGCACTGAAGACAAACATCGTTGAGAAATCTTTTCATTCATTTAATAGTGGCATCATCGTGTTCGATGGTAGTCTGATGTCAGATGGATGTCTCATACATCTGACAGCAGCTCCAGATATGTTGTAGTTCACTGCTAAAGATTTTAATTGTCATCATACATCTGTTCTTAGAGGCTGATAATTGACATGGGCCCCCAGACACATGACAAGCACTGTGATATAATTACGTCAGTAAACATACTAGTTAAAATATAATGATATTATAGAGTTGCATTCTGTGTTATTTTAAACCATCGCTCAGGTGGAATCGGCCCGTGAGGATGTCACCCTCAAGTATTTCTCACTATCTCAAGTATGATTTACTTTTCCTCATGGAAAGATAGTAAGTCAAAAATGGAGTGGAGGAAATTACGCTTTCGGTAATCTTTTACCAAGTGGATAATTACCTAAGATCGATTCCTCGAGAGGCTGGTTATTTTCGTCTTAACACAGTCTGGATGGGGTCAATAATCGTGGAGATAAAACAAGGCCGCACTTCGTTCAGTCAAAGGAAACTAAATGTAAATGTATATTTTTTTTTTGTTATTATGTCACAATTTTAGTGGGCATCATAGCATTACAAGGTATTCTCAAAAATCACTTCAACATCACTAAGCCTAAGCTACACTTTAACATTTTCCTTATAATGCTACCACTTGTCGGTATTACCATAGCTACTCAATTGTCCTCAGGAGGCTGAGTTACTCCCAATCACAACCAGACGAAGTAGAAAATTTGAAAAAACCTTTATCAAATTTTCGACCAGTCCAGGAATCGAACCCGGAACCTCCTTGGTGTAAGTCGAGTGTGATGCGCACTCTGCCACGGAGACGTCGACCGTACTTCGGTCAGTCAAAGGAAACTAAAAAAGGAATAAAATGCTTACAAGAGAATTTGTATTTGAAGGAATGGCGGGGAGAATAAAAAGTAAAGATAAAATTTGAAGTTTTTGAGTCAAGTTCAAAATTGCTGTCGGGGCCACTTGACCCCCTAACAAATAGATTCTCTATGGCTATGTTTAAGGGGCAATTTATAAGGAGGAGAACAAAACATGCTTTGATGGGGGTGGACGGGAGGTCGTAATTATATTCTTTGTTCTCATAAGATATGATATTAATTTTGTACACAGAGAGTTTAGTGTTGCGGGGAGCGCACCTGAATTAAGTGGTGTATACCCTGAAGAAAATGTTTGCATATGTAAATATTTTGAAAAGACCCCGCACAAAAACACACGAAATGTATTTTCGTTTCAACTCGATGAATTTTAGGGTAGATTTAGATTTTTGGATGTAGATCAAAAGTGTCAATGGACAATTTTTGAAAACAGCATCCATGCATTGATATTTTTTCAGTCAAATCTACTGACCTTTGAAATAGTTATTATTATTTTTAATTGTGGCGGTCTTCCCTTTCGGAATTCCAAGTGCTGCGTCCACTAGTTAGGACTATTGCACAACAGTTTTTCAACGTCTAATATCTCTCACCCAGCCCTGAAATTGCCCAGTAGAATCGTTGCTGAAGTTCAGCAACGATTCTACTGGGTTAGAGCGTATCTCTATGAGTTCACAATTTGAAATAGTTACTACCTTACTTTCCGTGTCCATCAGAGAAAGGTGGTGAAAGGGATGGGCTTGGGGAAAATACCTTTGTTGTGAACGTTAGTGAACTCCACTTTCGACTCCCATATACTATACACCCCTAAATGCACTTGTATATGTGTATTGTGTATATGTTTATGTATGTATGTTATGCGAGACAAGCCACAATTTTCATCCGATTTTGACGAAATTTGGTATACATGTTTAGGGTATGAAGGAAATTTGCTGTACAGTTTTTGGGGGGCCCAATATTGTGTTTTTTTTTTAAAAAAAATTATCTTTTGAGCGGTTATTGTGTCCCAGGTTGGGAGCCCTACCCCCCCCCCCCCCCCNCCCCCCCCCCCCAACCCGGGGCCCAATAGTGTGTTTTTTGAAAATTATTTTTATCTTTTTAGCGCTTTGTTGCAAAAACGTAAAATTTTGATATGTGATGGCTGGTGTTAAGGACTTTTCGATTTTGAACATTTTGGGGGCCCTCCACCCGGGGGGAGGGCCTCCATTTATTTTTTATTTTATTTTTAGATTTGTTTAACATATTTTTTTCTATTAATGACTACAACACTAACGTGAACACCTGATCATATTGATCCACTAGTATAAAAATCTTATTACATTCAAAATAAATAAAGAATTGATTATTATGCTACTTTGAGGACGCCGGTCTAGATGTTCATAATCCCGGCCCCTTCTATGTCCTCCAATAGAGGTAAATATCTCAATTTCATGAGATGGCTGGGTTTGAACCCATGGCCTATTGTTTACCAGTCAGACCGTCTTACTACTTTAATACCCGCCCATCATGGAATGGAAAATACGCATTTAAATAGTTTTTTAAGCGGTTCTTCCGATAATAATTGCGCATGGTGATGACGTAGCAGCAGCTTTTTTTGAGCTAGAAACCATATGGTGAATGACGTAGACGCAAACGTTAACAACAATTACTAAATTAGTGGATCAAGATGATCAGGTGTTCACGTTAGTATTGTAGTCATTTACAGAAAAAAATATCTTAATCCAATTTTAAAAAATCATTTTCAAAAAACAAAATATTGGGCCCCAAAACCTTTTTTTTTTCAAAATTGAAATGCCCTTAACACCAACCATAACATATCACAATTTTACGTTTCTACAACAAACCGCTAAAAAGATAAAAATCATTTTAAAAAAACACAATACTGTGCCCCAAAAACCTATACAGCAAATTTCCCTCATACCCTAAACATGAATACTAAAGTTATTGCCACATATTTTTGTGAGAATCCGGGAATCGAACCCGGAACCTCCTTGGTGATATTATACCTTCTTTATTCTTTCTATAAATGACTTCAACACCAACGTGAACACCTGATTATCTTGATCCACTAGTATTAAACAATTAAGTAGAACGAAAAAACTTATCCGACAGTTGATTTATTATTAATCGAAATGTTAAAATCACACACTTTTAGGAAAATTAAAACAATATCGATTGTTTAGAGTTCCTAATTGCCAATATCCGTGAGCAAGTTGTTAAGACCATCGACCTTTGGTCCGGAGGTTGTGATGGAATGGCTGTTTGGCTGTACGTTTGTCTAATTCGTTGATGTTTCCATCATTTGGCACAAATAGAACCAACTTGTTTGGCACCTTTGCTGCTATCATCGTTTTGACTTTTTCGCTCAACAACGTCAACTGATTATTTACTTTTCAAAATTTAAAGTTAATCCCCAAGGTCGCCAAAATATCATCTACTTTGTTGATAATTCCATCATTTGAACCAAATGGAACCAACTTATTTGGCATCTTTGCTGCTATCATCGCTTTGACTTTCTCGTTCAGCACCGTCAACTGCTTATTTACTCCTCATGATTTAAAGATAATCCCCAAGGTCCCCAAAATATCATCTACTTTAATGATAATTCCATCATTTGAACCAAATGAAACCAATTTATTTGGCATTTTTGCTGCTATCATCGTTTTGACTTTCTCGCTCAACAACGTCAACTGCTTATTTACTTTTCAAAGTTTAAAGTTAATTCCTAAGGTCGCCAAAATATCATCTAGTTTGTTGATAATTCCATCATTTGAACCAAATGAAACCAACTTATTTGACATCTTTGCTGCTATCATCGCTTTGACCTTCTCGCTCAACAATGTCAACTGCTTATTTACTTTCCAAAGTTTAAAGTTAATTCCTAAGGTCCCCAAAATATCATCTACTTCGTTGATAATTCCATCATTTGTACCAAATGAAACCAACTTATTTGGCATCTTTGCTGCTATCATCGCTTTGACCTTCTCGCTCAACAATGTCAACTGCTTATTTACTTTCCAAAGTTTAAAGTTAATTCCTAAGGTCCCCAAAATATCATCTACTTCGTTGATAATTCCATCATTTGTACCAAATGAAACCAACTTATTTGGCATCTTTGCTGCTATCATCGCTTTGACCTTCTCGCTCAACAATGTCAACTGCTTATTTACTTTCCAAAGTTTAAAGTTAATTCCTAAGGTCCCCAAAATATCATCTACTTCGTTGATAATTCCATCATTTGTACCAAATGAAACCAACTTATTTGGCATCTTTGCTGCTATCATCGCTTTGACCTTCTCGCTCAACAATGTCAACTGCTTATTTACTTTCCAAAGTTTAAAGTTAATTCCTAAGGTCCCCAAAATATCATCTACTTCGTTGATAATTCCATCATTTGTACCAAATGAAACCAACTTATTTGGCATCTTTGCTGCTATCATCGCTTTGACCTTCTCGCTCAACAATGTCAACTGCTTATTTACTTTCCAAAGTTTAAAGTTAATTCCTAAGGTCCCCAAAATATCATCTACTTCGTTGATAATTCCATCATTTGTACCAAATGAAACCAACTTATTTGGCATCTTTGCTGCTATCATCGCTTTGACCTTCTCGCTCAACAATGTCAACTGCTTATTTACTTTCCAAAGTTTAAAGTTAATTCCTAAGGTCCCCAAAATATCATCTACTTCGTTGATAATTCCATCATTTGTACCAAATGAAACCAACTTATTTGGCATCTTTGCTGCTATCATCGCTTTGACCTTCTCGCTCAACAATGTCAACTGCTTATTTACTTTCCAAAGTTTAAAGTTAATTCCTAAGGTCCCCAAAATATCATCTACTTCGTTGATAATTCCATCATTTGTACCAAATGAAACCAACTTATTTGGCATCTTTGCTGCTATCATCGCTTTGACCTTCTCGCTCAACAATGTCAACTGCTTATTTACTTTCCAAAGTTTAAAGTTAATTCCTAAGGTCCCCAAAATATCATCTACTTCGTTGATAATTCCATCATTTGTACCAAATGAAACCAACTTATTTGGCATCTTTGCTGCTATCATCGCTTTGACCTTCTCGCTCAACAATGTCAACTGCTTATTTACTTTCCAAAGTTTAAAGTTAATTCCTAAGGTCCCCAAAATATCATCTACTTCGTTGATAATTCCATCATTTGTACCAAATGAAACCAACTTATTTGGCATCTTTGCTGCTATCATCGCTTTGACCTTCTCGCTCAACAATGTCAACTGCTTATTTACTTTCCAAAGTTTAAAGTTAATTCCTAAGGTCCCCAAAATATCATCTACTTCGTTGATAATTCCATCATTTGTACCAAATGAAACCAACTTATTTGGCATCTTTGCTGCTATCATCGCTTTGACCTTCTCGCTCAACAATGTCAACTGCTTATTTACTTTCCAAAGTTTAAAGTTAATTCCTAAGGTCCCCAAAATATCATCTACTTCGTTGATAATTCCATCATTTGTACCAAATGAAACCAACTTATTTGGCATCTTTGCTGCTATCATCGCTTTGACCTTCTCGCTCAACAATGTCAACTGCTTATTTACTTTCCAAAGTTTAAAGTTAATTCCTAAGGTCCCCAAAATATCATCTACTTCGTTGATAATTCCATCATTTGTACCAAATGAAACCAACTTATTTGGCATCTTTGCTGCTATCATCGCTTTGACCTTCTCGCTCAACAATGTCAACTGCTTATTTACTTTCCAAAGTTTAAAGTTAATTCCTAAGGTCCCCAAAATATCATCTACTTCGTTGATAATTCCATCATTTGTACCAAATGAAACCAACTTATTTGGCATCTTTGCTGCTATCATCGCTTTGACCTTCTCGCTCAACAATGTCAACTGCTTATTTACTTTCCAAAGTTTAAAGTTAATTCCTAAGGTCCCCAAAATATCATCTACTTCGTTGATAATTCCATCATTTGTACCAAATGAAACCAACTTATTTGGCATCTTTGCTGCTATCATCGCTTTGACCTTCTCGCTCAACAATGTCAACTGCTTATTTACTTTCCAAAGTTTAAAGTTAATTCCTAAGGTCCCCAAAATATCATCTACTTCGTTGATAATTCCATCATTTGTACCAAATGAAACCAACTTATTTGGCATCTTTGCTGCTATCATCGCTTTGACCTTCTCGCTCAACAATGTCAACTGCTTATTTACTTTCCAAAGTTTAAAGTTAATTCCTAAGGTCCCCAAAATATCATCTACTTCGTTGATAATTCCATCATTTGTACCAAATGAAACCAACTTATTTGGCATCTTTGCTGCTATCATCGCTTTGACCTTCTCGCTCAACAATGTCAACTGCTTATTTACTTTNTTCAAACTTATTAATATCCAAGAATTCTATACACACCGCGTGCTCAAAGTCGGACGACATCCCCATAGACAGTTCAAACTTATTAATATTCAAGAATTCAATACTCACCACGTGCTCAAAGTGGGACGACATCGCCATAGACAGTTCAAACTTATTAATATCCAAAAATTCTATACTCACCGCGTGCTCAAAGTCGGACGACATCCCCATCGACAGTTCAAACTTATTAATATCCAAGAATTCTATACTCACCCCGTGCTCAAAGTCGGACGACATGCTCATAGACAGTTCAAACTTATTAATATCCAAGAATTATATACTCACCGCGTGCTCAAAGTCAGACGACATCCCCATAGACAGTTCAAATTTATTAATATCCAGACTCATTTTTTGACAAATTTTTTGTCTGACATCAGCCAGTTTCTGCAAATAAAATAATATTTTATTAATAGCTTTTGTTGTAGTAGTAGTAACGGCAGTAGAGTCAGGCGTTCTGACTGTCCCTGCTTAATTCGAGTCCCGTGAAAGCAGTAGTCTCAACTGGTTTGGTTCATAATTTGACTGGTGTTAGGTTGGTGGGTCGGTCTTGGCAATTGAACAAGTGGTTGGTATCATTTGGGGCTCCGGAATACAGTGGACATTTTGTCTTCTCTAGATAGGTATGAGTTAAGAATTCTACTCTGGCCTGATCCTAGTTGAAAAAGTTTGGCCCTAGTCTCCTTTGGTAAATTCTTTTCATGAATGTCCTCAGGATGTTTGGGTCTACGCCCCGGGGCGACCTGGCATTCACACAGAAGACCATCACACTCCCTCAGATACAGAAGACTGTCAGCGACAACACATCTTCAGGTGCACACCGGCCCACAAACGAATCGATTATATGAGCATAATAAGGGTACATACTAAGTTTCATAAAAATCAAACAAGACGTTCGAAATATAACTTTGGGAGTATATCTATTTCGAATAAGAATAGTTAATATGAAGGAGGACAGCGCCATAACAACACTACTCACTACAAAGTCAGGGTTTGGTCCCTGGGACACATCATATCCATATTTTCCAATGGTCATAATTCCTGCTAATTGTAAATTTGGACATGAATCTATAATATGAGCAACCAGCGAACATGCAAGGTCAGGATGGATGCCATTCTTCTCTGAAAATAACAATATAAATATTTTTTTGTTATTTTGTCTCGAGTGCATGAGACTTGGTGGTGACTGTTATCACCCCCTCAATCATCATCAAGCGTTCTATATTAATAATAATAATAGTCCTTATTTATACTGCCCGAATAGGGCTGAAGAATTTCTTGACACCGGCAGATTTTTGGGTTATATGGTAAATATCTCAAATTTATGAGGATAAAATTCCATCGGTGTGCTGGGTTTGTATTAACGTCCTACTGTTGACCAATCAGAGCGTCTTATCACTACACCACCAACTCATATATTTTCTATATCCGCCATTATATCAACTTCATAGTCGGCATTGCGGGCCAGGCGTTTTTCGGTTGTAAGAACAGCTTCTGCTTATGCTATTTTAAAAGGTCGAGATAAAAATTATCCTCCTCCCCCAATTTGTTATTTTGCGTTTCAAAGTACGTAGAACCCAAAAATCGAATAGAAAAATCCGTTCGGCCGCCCCGTGAAGGACACTTTTGCAACTTAGCGTTGGCCGATTTGGATGAAATCTGGTGTATAGATTCCGTTTAGGGTCTAATTGGTTGCAATCAAATGTACCGTTGTCGGTTTTTACCGGCTTTCCTTATAAATGCGAGTGACTTGAAATTTGGTATCTACTTCATATTTGGAGTCTACTTGTGCGCAGAAACTGTTTGTCAATCTTGTTATGGAACCATATTTGTGTGACGAAAAGTTTCGGTGCATACTCAAATGGGACCTACGAGTACATAACAAATTTTCAAAATCGGTCAAGGATAGGTGGCAAAAGTACCCTTTACCATGTGCGTTAGAGGCGGGCAATTGCATTTTTTTTAGTTTTATTTTTCGATTCTACGTACTTTGAAACATAAAATTTCAAATTTTGGGGAGGGGTGATTTGTTTTGTCGGTAAAATAATAATCAGATGGGTTACCTTAGCAGAGTTTTAATTTCCTTATCCTATAAAAAGGAAAGTATTGTAATGGAGAGAAATTTCGAGTTTTAGCCATTGATCTTTTCGTGTGTCCGTCTGAGAATAAGATATCCCAAGAACGGTAAGTGCTAGAGATTTGAAATTTGATATATATGCCGTGAGCCATAGATATAACTTTTAGTTAAAATCGAGCATATGGTTGGTGGTTATTGCGAATCCTGCCTAAGAGGAGAAAGGTAAGAGCTAGAACTTGAAAATTGGTGCCTATATACAGTATGTCCCAGAAGTCCTGCCCGGTGCCCATAACTTTTGAACCGCTTGGAATTTTGGAATTCAGTTTGTTTCTAGGCATAGAAAAGGGCCCATGGCCATTCGAGTGGTAATATCAGTATCCAGGTTCGAATCCCGGAAGTGGTTTTTTTGACACAAAGAGTCGATTTCTCGGGAAATTTAAATGGAATATTTGTACCGGGGTTTCACCCTCCATTCGATAGAAACTTGCAAACTATTTACCCACATTGACCTCACCCAGAAAAATAGCCAGCATCGCGAAGGCCCGAACCCACGTGGGCACCCACATAGAACTATCTCGCTGGACGTTGCTTAACTACAATGATCTAACGAGAACTGGTGTATTCAACGTGCCATAGATGCTGGCAAGAGGGTTTAAGTCTAATCTATCGTTAGTGGCAATGGGCCAATTTTGAGCGGTTTGCACAAATCCTGCCGAAAGGGAAAACAGACTTGAAATTTTGATAGTATATCAATTATATGTATTTGACGCACCACAAAACTTTTAATTAAAGTCGAACATACGGCTGGCAGTCTAGAATCCTGAAACTCCAGATTTAGGCTGTGAGGACCTCAAAACTTGTTTTGGCATTGAAAACTCAACATCAAAAATTTCAGCCCAATTCACAATACTTTTTTCTTCTTTTTTATGGATAAGATAAGTCGTGTGATATTCACACCAGATATTTAAACTAAGATATTTAAAACTTTTGGTTTAAGTCTGATCTAATATTAGTGGCAATGGGCCAATTTAGAACGGTTTTCACAAATCCTGCCGAAAGGGAAGACAGACTTGAACTTTTGATAGTATATCAATTATATATATTTGACACACCACGAAACTTTTAATTAAAGTCGAACGTACGACTGGCAATCTAGAATCCCGAAACTTCGGATTTAGGCTGTGAGGAACTCAAAACGTGTTTTGGATTTGAAAACTCGACATCAAATTTTCCAGCTCATTACAATACTTTCTTCTTCTTTTTTATGGATAATATCACATTCACGCCAGATATTTAAACTAAAAACTTAAAACTTGGTCCAATCGGCTGAATAACTATATGACTCGCATTAACCCTGCAGTAGAAGACAAATGCATCCTGTGTGGCCAAAAGTCCCCATGACACACCACACCTGTTCAACTGTCCGGGAAAACCAACAACACTTACCATCAGGGACTTGTGGCTGAACCCCATTGAGACATGATTCCTACCAATTGAAGATGATGCATAACTTGCCAAAGAGGAGAGACTGCTACTACAACAACTAAAAACTTACTATCTTCTCCGCTTGTGTTGATTTGTATGAACACTTTCAATTTCTTTGGAGGGTTAGATTTTGCCAAGAGTTTATTAAGAGACGTCGCCAGATTTTCATCATGGACTGTTTCGATAAATTCTAGATTCGGCACATTGATCATTTTAATGACTTTGTTTGATTGTAAATGTCCAATGAAATGCCATTTGATATCGGGACATTGGCTGATGATCTGAAAATCAAAAAAATAATAGTGCCAAAATTTTGGAATGATGAAAAATAGTGTGATACCACCTTTAGGAAAATTCACGCGGGCAGTATCCTATTTTTTTTTAAAAAAAAAGGTTATGTCCCGGAACCGTTTTCGCATTACTTGAGGACAGTATCCTCAAATGTTGACAAATATACTGTGCTCATTTTTTTTTTTTTTTTACACTTTAATTTGGCTTAACGTCTCTTTATCATCTGCTGGTCATTCAAGACGGGGGTTTCACCTTCCATTCGCTGGAAACTTGCAAACCAGCTACCCACATTGACCTCACCCAGCATGTGTTAGGCCGGAAAAATAGTCAGCATCACGAGGACGCGACGTGGACACCCACATAGAACTACCTCGCTGGATGTGGCTTAACTTCAGTGATCTAACGGGAACTGATGTATTCAACGTGCCACAGATGCTGGCTAGCACATTTTTTTTTTTCTTATATTAAGTTTAAATTTTGTACACTGAAGGATAATTAAGTTTCCTATCAATTTACTCAATCCAAGCTTGAAAATCTGTAACCCGATATTAATAATTTAATTTTGGAACCATCTTTTTATGATAAAAATTACATTCACGTCATGAAATACAGAAGGATACAGCAAAATGTTGTCGGGTACAACCTGTCACCTAAATGTCTTAATTCTGCGTAAACTACGTATAGGTCTAAATTTAAATGTGAAGGACATTTGACGTGTTTTTATACCAATGACACATTCCAGGACTATTGACTTTATTCTAATTCCTAAAAAAAGTTATTAACGAGAAATCAAATATGGCAGCAAAATTCTGCGCCATTCGTTATAAATCACAAATGGCATCATTATTAGAATGTAGAAAAATGTATTTCATCAAATTAAAACAATAAATACAAACAGAGGTTCCCTACCTAAGCTGGAATGTATAGCTTTTTAGGGATGTATGAAAACGCAGCTCTTAAAATTTTGTTGTTTTCTGCTAAAGTTTTTATTTATTGGCAACATACATCTAATTTTTGGGGGCTAATAATTGACATAGGCCCCCAGAACCATGTCAATCACTGCAATACAATTACGTCAGTAAAGTTGCAGAATAGCTTTCTGCGTTATTATACACCTACAGCTCAGGTGGCCTGTGGGGATCACAATCTCAAGTATGGCCCATTTTTACAATGAAAGTAAGAAAGCCATAATTGAATTGGAAGAAATAACACCTGCGGGAATTTTTCGCTCCGGGTGGGATGCGAACCCGCAACCTCCGGACCAAGAGCGTCAATGGTCTTAACAACCCGGCCACAGAGATCGCGGTCTGGATAGTTAAAATTTAAATAAGTTAAGAGGTAGTTTTTTTTAACATCTAGGTATTGGTCTTTTTAACATTTATTGGTCATTTAAGACGGGGGTTTCACCCTCCATTCGCTGAAAACTTGCATATCAGCTACCCACATTGACCTCACCCAGCCTGGGTTAGACGTTGGCTAGAGGTAGGCTTATTATCAGCAAAAATTCTCATTCTACAATACAAAGCTATATTCACTACGTCAAGTCCCAAAGCAAAGGAAAGTTAAGTACAATATAATGGCCATATAGCATAGGCCCCCACGCGGTGATTGATAGATAAAATAATGCGCGTGTATTTAGCATTATCTTAATAAGTGTGCTCCAAAGCAAAGGAATGTTAAGTACAATATAATGGTCATATAGCATAGGCCCCCACGCGGTGATTGATAGATAAAATAATGCGCGTGTATTTAGCATTATCTTAATAAGTGTGTTCCAAAGTAAAGGAATGTTAAGTACAATATAATGGTCATATAGCATAGGCCCCCACGCGGTGATTGATAGATAAAATAATGCGCGTGTATTTAGCATTATCTTAATAAGTGTGCTCCAAAGCAAAGGAATGTTAAGTACAATATAATGGTCATATAGCATAGGCCCCCACGCGGTGATTGATAGATAAAATAATGCGCGTGTATTTAGCAATATCTTAATAAGTGTGTTTCGAAGCAAAGGAAAGTTATGTACAATATAATTGCCATATAGCATAGGCCTCCACGCGGTGATTGACAGATAAAATAATGCGCGTGTATTTAGCATTATCCCAATAAGTGTGTTCCAACAAGAAGGCTCGATGTTTAGTGGCGGCGAAGGTATTGCCGTAAACTGCGGGATCAAAGAATTGAGATCCCAGAAGGCACCTCGTAAAACGAGGAAAGTAGAAGATTTTTCCAAATGCCCCTAGAATATTAACCATTGTTGTGCTAATTTAAGTCAGTCAGTATGCCGACTGAGCTTTGCGTTTGATAATATAGATGAGTCGTTTCCAGCAACTTCGCATGCGTAGTTGAGTCAGTCAGTATACCCACCGAGCTTTGCGTTTGATAAGTATAGATTAGTCGTTGATAATTTGATAAGTATTGAATAGTATTTTCCTGTGTGTGTAAAATTGAATTGCAAATTCGCATGCGCGTCCCTTTTGTATTTTATAAGCATAGATTAATTGAATTACAAATTCGTGTGCGCGTCCCGTTTGTATTTTATAAGCATAGATTAATTGAATTACAAATTCGTGTGCGCGTCCCGTTTGTATTTTATAAGCATAGATTAATTGAATTACAAATTCGTGTGCGCGTCCCGTTTGTATTTTATAAGCATAGATTAATTGAATTACAAATTCGTGTGCGCGTCCCGTTTGTATTTTATAAGCATAGATTAATTGAATTACAAATTCGTGTGCGCGTCCCGTTTGTATTTTATAAGCATAGATTAATTGAATTACAAATTCGTGTGCGCGTCCCGTTTGTATTTTATAAGCATAGATTAATTGAATTACAAATTCGTGTGCGCGTCCCGTTTGTATTTTATAAGCATAGATTAATTGAATTACAAATTCGTGTGCGCGTCCCGTTTGTATTTTATAAGCATAGATTAATTGAATTACAAATTCGTGTGCGCGTCCCGTTTGTATTTTATAAGCATAGATTAATTGAATTACAAATTCGTGTGCGCGTCCCGTTTGTATTTTATAAGCATAGATTAATTGAATTACAAATTCGTGTGCGCGTCCCGTTTGTATTTTATAAGCATAGATTAATTGAATTACAAATTCGTGTGCGCGTCCCGTTTGTATTTTATAAGCATAGATTAATTGAATTACAAATTCGTGTGCGCGTCCCGTTTGTATTTTATAAGCATAGATTAATTGAATTACAAATTCGTGTGCGCGTCCCGTTTGTATTTTATAAGCATAGATTAATTGAATTACAAATTCGTGTGCGCGTCCCGTTTGTATTTTATAAGCATAGATTAATTGAATTACAAATTCGTGTGCGCGTCCCGTTTGTATTTTATAAGCATAGATTAATTGAATTACAAATTCGTGTGCGCGTCCCGTTTGTATTTTATAAGCATAGATTAATTGAATTACAAATTCGTGTGCGCGTCCCGTTTGTATTTTATAAGCATAGATTAATTGAATTACAAATTCGTGTGCGCGTCCCGTTTGTATTTTATAAGCATAGATTAATTGAATTACAAATTCGTGTGCGCGTCCCGTTTGTATTTTATAAGCATAGATTAATTGAATTACAAATTCGTGTGCGCGTCCCGTTTGTATTTTATAAGCATAGATTAATTGAATTACAAATTCGTGTGCGCGTCCCGTTTGTATTTTATAAGCATAGATTAATTGAATTACAAATTCGTGTGCGCGTCCCGTTTGTATTTTATGAGCATGGATTTATTGAATTACAAATTCGTGTGCGCGTCTCTTTTGTATGACCTTCAAATTTAGATTTTCCGACTCGATTGTTATCAGTTGTGTCCACTCAATAATAATCATAAATTGAGTGTCAGTCAGTCCATCATTAACATACAATGAAAGTGTCACCATACCATTTAATGAGTAAAAGTCTAGATTATAGTAATTCATTTTTTAACAATATCCTCTTACAGTGTTCATTTTTCGACATTTGGCATATTAATATTATCTATCTACAGCCTAAAATTACCATTTAACAAAATTTCACCGAATTTGTCCGAAAGCCCATTTTTTATCTTTTTGTGTGGGGTCCATTTATGTCAATTTTCTACCTCAGACACATTCGTGAATATAATAACTTTACATACTAGTGGATCAAGATGATCAGGTGTTCACACTAGTGGATCAAGATGATCAGGTGTTCACACGTTATTGTTGTAGTCATTTACAAGAAAAAATATCAAATTTTAAAAAATCATTTTTAAAAAACAAAATATTAGCCCCCTGGGCATCAGCCATTAACATATCAACTGCTAAAAAGATAAAAATAATTTTTAAAAAACAAAATATTAGCCCCCTGGGCATCAGCCATTAACATATCAAAATTTTACGTTTCTACAAGAAACTGCTAAGAAGATAAAAATCATTTTAAAAAAAACTCAGTAATGATCTCCCACAAACTATACAGCAAATTTCCTTCATGGCCTAAACATGTATACCAAATTTCGTCAAAATCAGATGAAAATTGTGGCTTGTATCGATCGCATAACAAACAAACACATACATACATACAAGTGCATTTTGGGATGTAAACCGGGGTCAAAAGTGGGATTAAGCGCTCGCCTGGTAATCAGGAGGGCATGGGTTCAATCCCCAGCAGAGGCAGGATTTTTTCCTCATTCGAGTACTTTACCACATAAAAATAGAGCTCTAAGGGTTAGATGGTAGAAAATGTCTCAGGTATTAACCTCGCCCAGTGGTAACCTTACACTCAAGAGTCTATTTTTTTTTAAAAAAAAGTGGAGTTCAGAAAAAATTGTGGCTTGTATCGCGTAAAAAACAAACATACACACATATACAAGTGCATTTGAGGATGTATACCGGGGTCAAAAGTGAAGTTCACTAACGTTTACAATTACACAATCATCTAATCTCTTGATTTTTTTTACATTTTGCGTAAGGTCGTAGAAAGATAAGCTCATTGATAACTAAGTAGATCAAGATGATCAGGTGTTCATGTTAGTGTTGTAGTCATTTATAGAAAAAAATATCTAGAAAAACATATCAAAATTTTACGTTTCTACATCAAAACCGCTAAAAAGATAAAAATCATTTTTAAAACACACAATATTGGCTCTCCCCCCCCCCCCC
>CM022884.1:7280085-7312264 GCA_012654025.1 Pachypsylla venusta | reverse complement strand
TCCCCCCCCCCCCAACTTTTCCTACATCGAAAAGACCTTAACACCAGTCATTACATATCATAAGTGAACGCAAAATAATATTAGAATTACATTTTCACTGGAACGGTTCGACAACAGCCAAGGGCTGCCAAATCTGATTCAAATAATATTTTCACTAGAGGGCTGCCAAATCTGCTTCTAATAATAGTTTCAGTAAGAGCTACGACAACAGCCAAGGGCTGCCAAATCCGATTCAAATAATATTTTCAAACAGAGCTACGAAAACGGCCAAGGGCTGCCAAATCCGATTCAAATAATATTTTCAAACAGAGTTACGACAACGGTCATGGGCTGCCAAATCTGATTCAATTCATATTTTTCTATAGAGCTACGACAACGGCCAAGTGCTGCCAAATCTGATTCAAATAATGTTTTCTCTGGAGGGCTGCCAAATCTAATTCTAATAATATTTCACAAGAGAGCTACGACAACGGCAAAGTGCCGCCAAATCTGATTCAAATAATATTTTCACAAGAGAGCTAAGCCAACAGCCACGGCAAATCTGATTCAAATAATATTTTCTCTGGACAGTAAATATGTATATCTGTGACACACCTAGGTCAATCAGTTGCTATTAATTATTATTTAGTTACGGTGCTATAATTTTATATCAAGTTCTCCTCGAACAATAAAATAGTTCGATTTTACTCAAAACAGTTTACGTCGAATAAATTGAAGCTAGGTAGTAAATATGTATATCTGTGACATACCTAGATCAATCAGTTGTTGTTGATGGTGTTGTGCTATTATTTAGTTACGGTGCTATAATTTTATATCAGGTTCACCTCGAACAATAAAATAGTTCGATTTTACTCAAAACAGTTTACGTCGAATAAATTGAAGCTAGGTAGTAAATATGTATATCTGTGACATACCTAGATCAATCAGTTGGTGTTGATGGTATTGTGTTATTATTTAGTTACGGTGCTATAATTTTATATCAAGTTCACCTCGAACAATAAAAAAATAGTAAAAAATTTTTCAGTGTTCAATTTTTAAGTTTGATTTTTTATTTTCAATAATATGAACCATTGGAATCACCACGAAAAAATAAAATAAAAATAAAATGTATACCCCCTCCCGCTCAAAATTTTATGTTTTACGTTTCAAGATACGTAGAATCCAAAAATTGAGTTTGTCCGCCGTGATGGACAATTTTGCCACATGTCGTTAACCGATTTTAATGAAATTTGGTATGTATCCATTTGGAACCTAATTGTTCCCAGAAGATTTTGGTAACAGTCAGTTACATATAGATGGTTCCATACTAGAACTTTAGAGAGGAACCCTATGTATGTGACTAACTATAAGAAAAAGTTTCGGGGCACAATTAGGTCCCAAAGGGGACCCATATACCAAATTTCATCAAAATTGGTAACTGCTAGGTTGCAAAAGTGCCTTCCACAGTGGACAGTTTGCAATGAACAAGGTACGAAGGATGGCGAACGGTGGACTAACGAATTTTCATATTCGATTTTTGTATTCTATGAACCTTGAAACGTAAAATATCAAATTTTAAGGGGGGGAGTGGTTTTTTTAGCCAGTACAATAATAAGCCTATGTGTCACGTTGGCAGAGATTTTTTTAAAAAAAATCGAGGTTCGGTTCATTATTTTCATTGAAATGAACCTTTGGAATACACCACGAAAAAAATGCAACCCGTCAAAATATGATATTTTACGTTCAATGTTAGGTATGTAGAATGCAAAAATAAAATAAAAAATGAATTCGCCCGGATAAGCGACAACTATCGCTCCTTAGCGTCGACCGATTTTGATGAAATTTGATGTAAGTTTTCCAAACTAAAATTTTAGCTTGGAACCCTAAAAAACATTTCACAATTAAACGCCAACGGGGACCTACATACTAAAATTTCATCAAAATCCGTCAACACTAAGTGATAAATGTGCAGTTTACTACGGACGGCGTACGGGGGCGAACGTAATTTTCTTTCTTTAAATTTCATCAAAATCCGTCAACACTAAGTGACAAAAGTGCAGTTTACGGCAGAAGGTGTACGGGGGCGAACGTAATTTTCTTTCTTTAAATTTCATCAAAATCGGTCAACACTAAGTGATAAAAGTGTAGTTTACGACAGACGGTGTACGGGGGCGAACGTAATTTTCTTTCTTTAAATTTCATCAAAATCGGTTAACACTAAGTGTCAAAAGTGCAGTTTACGGCGGACGGTGTACGGTGGCGAACGTAATTTTCTTTCTTTAAATTTCATCAAAATCGGTCAACACTAAGTGACAAAAGTGCAGTTTACGGCAGGCGGTGTACGGAGGCGAACGTAATTTTCTTTCTTTCGATTTTTTAATTCTACATACAAGCGGAAAATATTAAATTTTGGGGAGGGGTTATAGTTATTGTTTCAGCAAGCAGATAATAAACAATTGTTTGTAGAGACTCCATTTGATATATAAATATATAAATCAAAAGTCTGTAAAGCATATTTATCCATTATTGTTCTCATTTAGATAATAAATCATTGTGTTAAAGTGATTTTCAATTTATATCATTAGCTTTTTCAATAGAAAAAAGGACATTTGGACCCAGACCTTAAATTAAAAAAATTTCCTAAAATAATACCAATATAATTTTTTAATTAAAAGATTGACATTTTAAATCACCATTATGAGTATATCGGTCAAACAACGTGTGATCATAAAGCATATAAAAGCCAATCAATATACAAATGAAATATCGAATAATCGATTTTTATCGACAAGAAAAAATACAAATAATCGGCTATTGACAAAAGAAAATGAAATTTCAATCTATCGATATTTTCGATATTTCTCTACGAAACAAAATACAAACGTTATTTCAAATGTTCCATTTTTTTCGACGAGGGGAAATACAAATGAAATTTCGATCAATCGATACTTATCGATAAAGAGTTCAACGATAAACACAAGTGGCCATACTCATTGCAGGTCATGCCGACATTTTTCTATACAAGCCAACAATAAAAAGGAACTAAAATTGATTTCCCAAGAAGAGGCCGTACGATTTATTAAACCAAATTCAACAATATTTGTAGAAGGCGTCGTAGGAACTCCTAGAATTCTAATGAATTCAATGTACGATCATATAAAATTAAATCAAATAAAAGATATTAAATTATTGGACGTATTTACATTATATCCGTACAACAATATGAATGTAGATGATTCATTAGTTCGAAGATTATCATTTTTTGTAGGACCGTACGGACGACCGTATGTTAATTCAGGTGAGACACGATTAATGTAATGTACGATCATATTTAAATGGAAGGGATTGAATTATTAGACGTATTTACATTATATCCGTACAACAATATGAATGTAGATGATTCATTAGTTCGAAGATTATCATTTTTTGTAGGACCGTACGGAAGACCGTATGTTAATTCAGGTGAGACACGATTAATGTAATGTAAGATCATATTTAAATGAAAGGGATTGAATTATTAGACATATTTACATTACATCCGTACAACAATATGAATGAAGATGATTCATTAGTTCGAAGATTATCATTTTTGTAGGACCGTACGGACGACCGTATGTTAATTCAGGTGAGACACGATTAATGTAATGTACGATCATATTTAAATGAAAGGGATTGAATTATTAGACGTATTTAGATTATATCCGTACAATATCTACATTCGAAGATTATCATTTTTTGTAGGACCGTACGGACGACCGTAAGTCAATTCATATAAATCAGAGACAATGCAATGTACGATCAAATTAAATTGAATAAAATGTACTCGTACCTAATTAGTAGTGTTTCGCAGAACACCGGTTTTCTTTAAATCAAAATATTCGAAATATTAATACCTACTCATAACAGGAAAACATTCTACTGTGAAAACATACCTAACTAGTCATTCTGAAGGTTCTACTTACCAACACCGTAGTTGCCGATGTTGGCAAAAGTGCAGGCCTGCGGTGTACGGCGAACGAGCCGACTATGGGGTGAGGGGAGTATTTTTTTAAGCAAGAAAAATAACGTTTGTTGGGTTTCCATATATCACATATATGGGTTTCCATATATCACATATAACCCATATATTTTCCATATATGGGTTTCCATATATCACATAGGCAGTTTTTTTTCTTCTTGCAGGGCATGCAGAATATATTCCTATAATGTTACAAGATCTACCTTCAGTATTTGATAGAGATTATTATAAACCAGACATTGCCTTGATCAGCGTATCTCCTCCTGACAATCAGGGATATGTTAGTCTAGGCACAAATGTCACTGAACTCCCTAGTGTAATTAAAAAAAGTCAAATAGTAATAGCGGAAATTAATTGTAAGATGCCTAGAACATTAGGAGACGCGCTTATACATGTGAGTCAGATTGATTATGGAGTTGAACTTGGCCATGAATTGTTCAGACCGTGTAAGTATGATATCGTTGGTATATGAACTTATAAACCTAAGGGCCATATAATAAAACTTCACTTGAGTGTCTGATTTGTAGATTAAAAAATGTTCTGACTAACAAAATTACATGTAATTTTATTATAAAAAAGAAATTTTAGACAGCGTCTATGGCACGTTGAATACACCAATTCCCGTTAGATCACTGAAGTTAAGCAACGACCAGCGAAGTTGTACCTCGTGGATGCTCACGTGGGTTCGCGTCCTCGTGATACTGGATATTTTTCCGGCCCAACCCAGGCTGGGTGAGGTTAATGTGGGTAGCTGGTTTGCAAGTTTCCAGCGAATGGGGGGTGAAACCCCCGTCTTGAATGACCAATAGATGTTAAAGAGATGTTAAGCCAAATTAAAAAAAAATATATATATATAAAAAAAAAAGAAATTTTACAATTGCCAGTGGCCACTTCACTAATTTGTAGTCGGAGTGACAACTCACACTTGAGTGGAGTTTTATAATATGAAATACACATAAAAAACGCTAAATATCAATTTTTGAGAAGGGGTAATTTTTTTGGTGACAATTCCAAAGGTTCATTATTGAAAATAATAAACCAAAACATAGCTACAAAAAAATCAATACACATCTCTGCTCTCGAACCAGTTGGAACCAGTAGAATGACACTGGTTCTATGGTATAATAAACCAAAATATAGCTACAAAAAATCAACAAACATCTCCTCCGCACTCGAACCAGTTGGAACCAGTAGAATGACACTGGTTCTATGGTATAATAAATCAAAATATAGCTACAAAAAAATCAACAAACATCTCCTCTGCACTCGAACCAGTTGGAACCAGTAGAATGACACTGGTTCTATGGTATAATAAACCAAAATATAGCTACAAAAAAATCAATAGACATCTCCTCTGCTCTCGAACCAGTTGGAATCAGTAGAATGACACTGGTTCTATGGTATAATAAACCAAAATATAGCTACAAAAAAATCAATACACATCTCCTCTGCTCTCAGTTGGAATCAGTAGAATGACACTATGGTCGAGTGGGAAAACTTTGACATGGGATTGTACTTACAACACCTTGGCAGACACTTTTTTTTTTAAAAAAAAAAAATTGTGCCCCAGAACCGCTTTCACATTACTTCAGGATTTCTTACATCGCCAAAAGCTTCCACATCTTAAGAGCAGCAGCCGAGGAAGCTTCATAGCCAAAATTGACCAAGTACCAATCAATATCAAAATAAAGTTTGAAACGCTCGGACATTGGAGCGAGGAAACAGTTTCATTTTTTAATGAAATAGGGAGTAGATTGAACAATTTTACTGGAAAGGCGAAACATTATCAGGAGTGTCCACTTAGGTTTGCGCCCTCGTGATGCTGGCTATTTTTCCGGCCCAACCCAGACTGGGTGAGGTCAGTGATGGTATCTGGAGACGTTAAGCAAAAAAAAAAAAAAAAAAAAAAAAAAAAAAAAAAAAAAAAAAAAAANAAAAACAAGTTACATATTTCTCATTTTTACTTTTCTAAATTATTGGAAAAAAAAACATTTCTCATTTCGTTATTCTTTCGAATCATTTAACATTCGACGAAAGAATTATATAAGAAGAATCAAACCACCCAGAACTGTATCTGCCAAGAAGACAAAAGTTATTGTTCCAGAGCTACCAGAGAGACGCTGGGTATTAGTTCAGAAGAATCAAACACTGTCTAAACAAAGGTCTCAGTTATAAGTGAGGTCCACATTTACTCATTTAAATTTTCGATTGTTCTTTTGCAGCACAAGAATCGATAACATCAAACGATACAAAAATAGCCAAATCAATTTGTGACAATTTAATAGAAGATGAAGCAACACTTCAACTTGGAATTGGTAAAATACCAGAAGCGATTTTCTCGCAAATTCAACACCATCAAAATCTAGGTGTCCATACAGAACTGTTAACATCAAACGTTATAGAATTGATTAACAAAAATATTATCAATAATAGCAAGAAATCAATCGATAGACACAAAATTGTGGCTACCCTGCTTCTAGGAGATGAAAAGTTTTATGAGTTTGTCAATAATAATCAACAGTTAATTATGAAACCCTGCAGTTATACGAACAACCCAGAGGTTAGTGAACACCTAGGAGTAAACATCGGCCTAACAATGATCGTCTATTGAATCTTAAATTGAGAGGTACCACTTCGGGATGGAAGAGAAAGTTGAAATTCGGTACAAAGTTGTTCCACAGCACAAGAAATAATATCCTTTTTATAAATTAGGAGCCGATTTCATCACAGGCCCAGGTACTACCAAAGATCCAAATTTAGAAATTTGAGAAATTTTAATGTTGAAATTTAAAAATTGTTGTTGAAATACGCAGCCGTAGCGAAGCAGAGATAAACAGCTAGTAAGGAGTATAAAAGGAAATAAATACGATTTGTAGCGAAAAAAGGAAATGAATATTTTTCAAATATGCCGCAGTTAGCGATTTCAAGATTTCTCCGGAACACCCCAATATGAGAATACGTTGTGTCAATATTATCCTATTTTTACAGAATTTTTAAACGGCAAAGCATACAAGGCGAAAAACTTATTTTTTCTGTCCAGAAAATCTTGTAACCCGCCTAAAAGCGACAGAGTTCATCCGATTTTGTTGAAAATTTGGGTGTCAAGAGGTGCCAATATATCTAGACAAAAGTCCCAGTGAAAATTGCAATCAGTCTCATTAGAGACCTGCAACCAGTTTTATAATAATAAAAATTAGCACACTCTCTGTGTAAGTCTATAATTCTAGACCAGGGGTTCATAAACTTTTTGGTACCACGCCCCTTTTCTTGAAATGAAAGCCTCCCACGCCCCCCTCCCCTTTACATTAAAAATTATGAATGGGTGTTGCTGAATGCTATCTCATTCAAAACGCTAATGTGCTGCTGAATGCTATCTCAATCAAAACGCTAATGTGTAGCTGAATGCTATCTCATTCAAAACGCTAATGTGTTGCTGAATGATATCTCATTAAAAATGCTAATGTGTTGCAGAATCAGCTGAATGCTATCTCATTAGAACCACTAATGTGTTGCTGAATGCTAGCTATCTCATTCAAATTTTCTGAACATTTTAACTAAATGATAATAATCCAACTGGTCTCGCGCCCCCCCAGGCTTGCCTTCACGTCCTCCCAGTTTGGTAATCTCCGTTCTAGACCATTTTAAAAAGTCATTGTTTTTTGGTAACCTCATATCAACCTGTTTCCACTTTTTTCCAAAACTGAATCTAAAACACAACAAAAAGTTAATGACGATTTTTTTCTTGCCAGATAATTCGACAAAATCACAAGATGACATCAATCAACACATGTTTAGAAGTCGACATTACAGGCCAAGTAGTTTCTGATTCATTGGGGACAACTATTTATTCAGGATTTGGAGGTCAAGTAGATTTTATGAGAGGAGCGTTCACTGGAATAGATGGAAGAGGTAAGTGGCTTTGTCTACTGAACACAAATTGTCCGGTGATGATTTTTTTTCCCAAGGTGTAATTTCTTCCAATCCAATTACGACATTCTGACTTCTAAAATAATATAACCGGAAAATATTGGGAGGCCAGAAGAAAAATGACATAGTCGTCAATTTCTAGCATTAGAAACGAAACTAACTAATCAACCAACCAACTTCCATAGTGAATATTAGGTGATACTTGAAATTGTGAGAAATTACTCGACACCTTTACGCGCTGATGGTATACATTAATTTCTAACTTCTAACCAACCAACTTCCATAGTGAATATTAGGTGATACTTGAAATTGTGAGAAATTACTCGACACCTTTACGCGCTGATGGTATACATTAATTTCTAGCATTAATTTCTAACTTCTAACCAACAAACTTCCATAGTGAATACTAGGTGATACTTGAAATTGTGAGAAATTACTCAACATCCTTACGCGCTGATTCAATCTGAGCTGATAGTATACATTAACACAGAAAGAAACTCTGCAATATTATTATGTTTGAGTTACTGATGTAATTATATTGCAGTGATTGACCTGATTCTGGGTAACCGTGACAATAATTAGCCTCCCAAATTAGGTGATTTTTTTTTTTTTTTTGAAGAATTTTAAATATTTTTAAACTTTTGTCAATGCGTCAAAAATTTAAAAGCATTTTTTCTTTGAACATAAAGGCACCAAAGACATTAATTTATTAATTTAGATTAAATCTTAGAAGAAAGGTTTAGCTTGAATTAGAATTAAGTAAATTGCATTGTAAAAATAAATAAAAATATCATAAAAAAGATGTATGATGACAAATAAAAACTTTGGCATCAAACAACAACTTCTTTAGAGCCGCAGTCTCATACTTGACGTATTGTTGAAAGCTTGCCCGATCTACACAAGTGATAATATCTCATACTCTGATACCCTGACTTCTACTCTGAACACCTTATAGTCAGCGTCAGTCTGACGATGATAGTCTGAGTACTATTGAAACCTTGCACAAGCTTCACAAGGAATATCGTCTCATACTCTCGATACCCACACTTCTACTCTGAACACCCTAAAAGTCAGCATCAGTCTGACGATGATAGTCTGAGTACTATTGAAACCTTGTACAATCTACACAAGGAATATCATCTCATACTCTGAACACCCTAAAAGTCAGCGTCAGTCTGACGATGATAGTCTGAGTATTATTGAAACCTTGCACAATCTACACAAGTAATAATAACCTTACTTCTGAACACTGTTTAAGTTTATAGAAACGTTACGTGGAATTAACAAAAAATAACGATTTCTTTTCTTTCAGGGAAAGCCATTCTAGCATTACCTTCAACAGATGAAAGGTCAGGAGAAAGTAAAATCGTTGGTATTTTAAAACCAGGTGCGGGAGTTGTGACGTCAAGAGCTCACGTTCAATACATAGTAACGGAATATGGTATTGCTGATCTGTTTGCTAAGAGTACAAGACAAAGGGCATATCATTTGATAAACATAGCACATCCTAAACACAGGGAAACACTTGAAGAACAAGCGTATGAAATATTGAAAGTTATGCCAAGTGCATAACAAGGGGGTCCATATTAAAAGAGCTCGCCTGTACGACCAAATGAAGCATCAAACTCTACAACAGATTGCCGAAGGGTTCTGATGGCCCTTGACTAGAACTGTAGTGGTATGCGTTCCAGTCGTCTTGATTTGTAGACGAATTAAATGTTCTTCTTTAACCTCATCCTTTCTCAATTTTATTTGGGGTCGGCTTTGCATTTCTCAATTCTACCACGACATAATCATTTGTTCTTTGCCTACTCTCCTTAGCTGTGCCCTTTCCAGACATGGTATCTCTCGTTTGCTTCTCACAATATCCATAGAAACTGCGTAGAAGCTCGCATTTTGCTGATGACTCATCATCATTGGTTTGAAACAGAGCTGGATGTCCTTCCTAACACCAAACCTTCTGTATTTACACGGGTTTAGGACTGTCACTTAATGAAGCTGGAAAGACTGTCACTTGCAGACCTCGGTGGCTATATTAACCAAAGAATTTTATATTAATGAATGTTAAAAATTACTATATCTTCCCTTGACTAAAAATATTAAAGATGTTAAAGAGCTAACTAGTTTCGCCCTCTCATGAGAACATCTTTAATATTTTTCAGGAAGTGAAGATATAGTCATTTTTAACCATCATTATGATTTTACTTGACATAGTATCCCAATTTAATCAACGAATTTAATATTGCAATAAAGTTCATAATTTTCATGAAAATCTTTTTTTTTGTTCTATTCACAATGTTTAATGGGCGTTCTTCTTTACAGTTCAGTTCGGCCTTCACAATCTTCTCATTTTTGACATCCTTTGAACTTGGTTATGTAGAATTCATATTTTTAATTTTTGATTGATTGTACTTGAAGTTCAGAATTTATATACATATATCTCTGAACTTCTAGAGCTAAATTATCTCTTTCAATATTTTGATTAACGGATTCAATCAACTAAATTTACTAAATCAATCTTCAATCTTTATGACTATTCAGATTATATGTATTATTAATGTTAATGATTTTTTAAAAAATAGACTCTTGAGTTGAAGGTTACCACTAGGCGAGGTTAATGCCTGGGGCAATTTCTACCACCCAACCTTTAGATCACATATAAATTTGTATTTATATGTGGTCAAATACTAAAATTAATAATCCTCTGCTGAGGATTGAACCCACGCCCTCCTGTTTACCAGGCGAGTCCTTAACCGAATGTTATTAATTGGTGTATTTATTCTAATAAATAAACGCATTTAATTACTGAACGACTCTTTTGGAGAAAAGTTCACTTGATGAAACATGTACGATCAATTTTTACCCATCGATTATCGTATAGGTATATGCTTACAACTAATGGCCCTTACCTCTTGGTCGTATCCTTTTTCGGTCAATTCTTGAACGTAATTCTCACCAAAGTGTCTTTGTCCAGCTTTGTATGCTTCTAGTATGGCCTCTTTTGGTTTCATTTTACTCACGGCCACTAATCTTGGTATGGGCGACTTTTGGAATTCCTATGTAAAACAAAAAATAAAAATCCAAATAAATATAAAAAAAATCAATAAATTTTTTTTTTGTATCAACTGCCAAAATATTGGTGAGTCACGAGCGCTTTCGTCTGTTAAAGGTGCGTCCAAACTACTCGTGCTCGTGGCACTCGCAATGATCTTCAGACTTGTCAAGCTTCAAGTTGTACTCGTCTGGTTTGTGTCCAGGCGGGTTTCAGTTGCTCGCGGTAATTTGACTCGGTAGGATCCGTATGTGGCGCGCGATTTTTTAAAATGGATCGCGACAAAGTTATAATAGCTGGTGCAAGTTACCTACTGATACGTTTATTAGCGGAAAAAAGGCCAAGAAACGTCCTCGAAGACGTAGATGATAGATAACTTCGATTTTCCGGAGTAGGGAAATGTACAGTGGAACAAACCTTTTGGGGGACTTAAGAGCCAAAAATCTATATTTTAAGACATTTTGCCGTATGTCCCCATCAGATTTTGAGACCTTACTAAAAGTGGTACAAAAATTGCAAAGACAGTATACAGATATTTATTAATTTTAAAATTAAATCGTTGGTTCACTCCATCGTCGACGGTGCTCGTCGACTAACGATCAAACTAAAAGAAAACTATTCTCCGTCCACATAGCAAGTCCCTTTGATGTACCGACACCGGACGGATCCTCTCGAGTTCATGGCTCGCGATGCTCGCATGGCTTGTCTCGTGATTTGACCTCACGCCTATACTACTCAAGAGCCCCACAAGTACCGCAAGCACGAATAGTTTGGGCGCACCTTTATTACATTCTCAAGTATCTGTATACTGTGAAGTAGACTCCAATAAATATATGTGTAACCTATGTAACAATACCAAACCTACATTTCTCACTTAAACGTCTGTTCCTCGATAACACTCGAGTCTTGTCGGAATTTGATGATACTCAGTATGGATAGTCATCACGTTCACAGGAGACGTATCAGATTTTGGGCCTAATGATCTACCGGAGGTCTCCTGGCCTAACAATTAATGGCATTTTCCATATTGGAAAATTTTAAATTAAAAATACCTACAAGAAGTGCACAAGTTTTTCTTATTAAAGGTTAATAAGAATTAACGTTTCGGAAACCATTCACGTTTTATTCAAAGGAAAGAGGACCACAGTTTCAAACGGAGCACTCCACAATATTACATTATGTTCTAGGTTTCTAGGGTCTACTTTGAAATAAATGGTTTTATTGTGATCTGCAATTCAGAAACATCTGAGCAACAGTATTTAGAACTAGCAGTCGAAACAGAGAAGGGAATGTTGTTTTCGGATCGAACGGTAGAAGACTTGGTACGTGGAACAAATCGCCTTCAAAGACCCTTCGACGACATTCACACTGTTTTGATAGATCAAAGAGGGGCACAGCTCCAAAAGGGTCACTCCAGAATATTATATTATGTTCTCGGTTGCTAAGGTCTGTATCTAAATAAACGGTTTTATTGTGATTTACATTTAAATTGTTTAATTGATCCTAGTTCTTCTTTTACTAAAGAAATGTCCGATCAAAGTAAGTGAAGTAACCCAGTTTTGCCAAAAATGTTCACTTTTGCCAAAAATTGGCCTATTTTTACCTAAAAGAATTCGTTTTTGTTCTAGTAAAATTTCTAATCTTTATCTCATAGTAATTAAACTAAAATTCATAGCACTTTGAATGCTATTTTTTTTTTTTTTTTTTTTTTTTTTTTTTTTTTTTTTTTTTTTTTTTNTTTTTTTTTTTTTTTTTAGATTTACCTAAACTCACCCATTATTTTTACCCATTTTAATTTAAAAATCGCTTTCCGCCCACAGATTAATCGTAATTAACAACAACTTTTCATTTTTTGCAAAAGCAACCAAAGTAAAGTGTTACCATCAGCCCCTTCTTAGTCGCAAAACTTGTCATCTGAACGAAAGGTATTCGATCTTTGGAAGGGAAAAATCATCCCGAGTGGATTTAGTACGTAGAACCATTCGCCGTGAAGTTCACAATGATTAGTTCTGTGAAATATACAATATATTCTCTTTTTTTCTTTCATCAAAGTTAAATTCTACAAAACAGTCCAGACACCATCATAGCCTTTGAAGTAATAATCTAAGTAGCTGGACAATCGTTCTATTGTGTTAACATAGACGACT
Organism: Pachypsylla venusta; assembly: GCA_012654025.1. Taxonomy (NCBI): domain Eukaryota; kingdom Metazoa; phylum Arthropoda; class Insecta; order Hemiptera; family Aphalaridae; genus Pachypsylla; species Pachypsylla venusta. The sequence goes on along the minus strand of CM022884.1, from coordinate 7,299,141 downwards.
TGTGTAATCGCATGTAATACAAATAACAATGGGAGAATTTGAACAAGATTTATTAAGTCGATAACAAAATTAATGAACAAATTCAAAATGGTATTATTACCTACATACCTTTGGTCTGTTTGCTGTTGCTTGCTGAACTTTTTCCAAAGTATTTTTTATTGCAGCTTCCATGTTGAACTTTGATAAAGATGAAGATGCTGATCTAAATATCATTATCAGTATAGCAAAGATGGAGAGATACAAAAATGTACAGAATTTTATCATCCCGCCTTGAATTTAAGATAAAGTAATGTAAACAGTGATGCCAAATCTAAAAAGAAAGATCGGACAGATTATTCGTTTAGCTTTCTTTTACCCCAAATTAAACCAATCAAAAATCCGAAGTGACCGGCTCCATTTCATTTGTCATTCGAGGGAGAGAATAGATATCGACTTACTGGAAAATATATTTTAAATTAATTGATTTCTGTCTTTAACTATCTTTATCATTTTTTTTTTTTTTCTCAAGGCTATGGTCATTCGAGGCGGGGGTTTTACCTTAAATCTACTTGAATTTAATTTTTTTTCCGTACACCTTCTGGCAACGGTAAAACAGGAAAAAATAGCGGGATTTTATTTCAAAATAATGTAAACAAAAACACATTTCTTGGTTATGTTTTTCGTTTATCTTTAGTGTACGGTGTTTTTTTTTAAATTATTTTTCGGTTTAAGTTAAAGTAATTATTTTTAAATAAGAATTTATAGTGATTTTAAAATATAACTCATTTATTTGTGTTTAAAAGTTTCGAAAACTAATTTATCTGTCTTAAAAGTTTCTTTCGGAAATCTAATCGCTCGCAATGGAGGATGAACAAATTGAACAACGTCTTCGGGTTATTCAAAGTGAATATCTAGATTTTCTTGACGATGAAGAAGACCAAGGAATATATCAGAAAAAAGTTAAATCTATGATTGAAGATAATCGTTGTAGACTTCTAGTAAATATTAATGATTTACGTCGTAAAGCTCCTACTAGAACTCATGAATTATTGAATAACGCTTTTGAAGAATGTATAGCATTTCAAAGAGCTCTAAAAGAATACATAGCTTCTGTTGATACAAACTATGCATATCAACATGAAGAATTTTTTATTGCATTTGAAGGAAGTTTTGGTAATAAACACGTAACACCTCGTACACTAACGTCAAGATATCTTGGTAATATTGTTTGTCTTGAGGGTATAGTTACAAAATGTTCTCTTGTCCGACCTAAAGTTGTTAAAAGTGTACATTATTGTCCAGCAACAGGTAAACAAGTAACTCGTAAATATACGGATTTAACTTCATTTCAACCTTTTCCATCTACTGCTATTTATCCTACTAAAGATGATGATGGAAATGTATTGGAAACAGAATTTGGTCTATCAATTTATAAAGATCATCAAACAGTATCTGTACAAGAAATGCCAGAAAAAGCACCTGCTGGACAGTTACCAAGATCTATAGACATTATTTGTGATAATGATTTAGTAGATTTGTGTAAACCTGGAGATCGTATTCAAGTAATTGGAAATTATCGATGTTTACCAAGCAAACAAGGAGGATTTACAGCAGGAACATTCCGTACAATTTTAATTGCTAATCATATTGCACATTTAACAAAAGAAGCAACTATGTTTGTTACACGAGAAGATATTATTAATTGTAGAAAATTAGCAAAGAAACGAAATATTTTTGAACTTTTGTCTCATTCATTAGCACCTTCTATTCATGGACATGCGTTTATTAAGAAAGCAATCCTTTGTCTATTGTTAGGAGGAGTTGAAAAAGTTTTACCCAACGGTACAAGATTGAGAGGAGACATTAATGTTTTGTTAATTGGAGATCCCAGTGTAGCTAAATCTCAATTATTACGATATGTACTGTGTACAGCACCAAGAGCTATTCCCACTACTGGAAGAGGTACGTTTTATTATTTATAGAAAAAACATCAACAATGTGGGGTTAAGAGAGGATACTTACTTACTGGGGCCTGTTTCATAAAACTTCTACGCAAGTTCTGTATTACAGTAAAATGCATGTATTACTGGCTTGTATAAAAGACAGCAATAAGTACTTCTAAAATGTTGAAATTCACTTCTAATACTTGTTATACAGGACTTGTAAGTTTTTTGAAATAGGCCTCTGGGTTCGATTTTGTACAACAAAAAAAACTTTGTTTTTTTTGTTGTACAAAAAAGTTGTTTATTAAAATACTGTCTGAAAAAATTACCGGTGGAAATTTTTGGATTATTATTTTGAATAGCGATCCTTGGGAATCATACGTAGAATCCAAAAATGGAATGAAAAAAAATCCGTTCATCCGCCGGTTCCCGTATATTATACACCGTCCGTCGTGAGCGGCATGTTTGTCACTTTTGACAGATTTTGATTAAATTGGTATTTATTTCCCATGTGGGTTCTAATTGTGAGCGGCACTTTTCACGCTTGCATCTTATGTTAGCAGATTTTGATCAAATTGGCATGTAAGTCCCAATTGGGGTCTAGTTGTGCCCCGAGAATTTTTCGTCACAGTAAAATGTTAGTATAGACTTCATATTTTATATTCTTATTCTACAACAGGTAGTTCTGGAGTTGGTCTGACTGCTGCCGTAACTACAGATCAAGAAACTGGTGATCGACGTTTAGAAGCTGGTGCTATGGTTTTAGCAGATCGAGGAGTTGTGTGCATTGATGAATTTGATAAAATGTCTGACATTGATAGAACTGCCATACATGAAGTTATGGAACAGGGGCGAGTCACTATTGCAAAAGCAGGTGAGAAAAAATAATAGGTATTGATGACAACCTTCGTAAGGCATTAATTTTGGTCTTTCTAAGCCTACAATAATCATACCAAAAGCTTAAAAATACGTAGTATGTTTGTACCTTTGGGATATCTAGGTTAAAAAAATGGCGAAAATTGCGGAAGGAAAAAAATCTCACATTGTTTTGATACTGAAATGATGTATTGTTTTGATACTGAAAAAAGCGACACCACTGGTGAAGAAAAGTATGAAATATTTTGTCTGAAAATCTAAAAGTACTAGTCAGAATATTTGGGAGCTATTTTATTTATTTGCTTTTATTTTTTTAAAAAATAAAAATTTCCGATGAAGACATTTAATTGCAATCTAGACACTTAGATTTAGTAAAAAATATTATTTTAACTAGAAACATAAGAAACAAAAATAAACAGTTTAGGTACATAATATATAAACAAAGTCTTATGAGGGTGGTCTGGGTGGTTGCAATCTGGTGCACCTAGAGATGAAGCTCTATGTGAGGAGCGACCCCACATGAAACAACCTCGCTGGACGTTGCTTAACTGCAGTGATCGAACGGGAACTGATATATTCAACGGGTCAACAGCATTAGCGAGAGTAGCCAAACTACTCTCGCTAATGCTTGGTTAAATAACTATTTGTTCACGTATGCAGTTATATTTTTCTAATTGTTTCTCGGATCTTATGAAAAACTAAAAAAATGCCATTCTTAGGTTACAGCTAATATGTTATGGCCAGATAGCATGAAACTTGTTCGAAACTTGACCCCCAAGATGGTTGGTTCTTCGTACCGGGGCTACCCGTGCCCTCGGGCATGGCCAAAGACCATCAACACCGTTCCGACGACAGCTCACTGCGTTTTTCCTCCGTTGGACCCAGCCGTGCTGCTCCAGATACTTCCTCAAATCGTTTTGTATATAAACTCTTGCTAAAACCTGAAGTATCTGATCGTTGTCGTCTATGTATGCTGGTTGCTCATGATGTAAATCATGAGCAGCCAGCAACTATCCATCAAACCCAACTAATCTAGAACTGCCAGCATTATGGACAGATCCTGTTGGAGAGGTTGCCTTTCTTGGCCTGGAGACACAGTAAGAGTCGTTGAGAACGTTAACAACAACAACAAACTTGTTCGAGAGAAGAAAAAAAAAATTACTAAAATTGAACCTAATGGAAAAACACGGATAAACCTTCTAATTTATTAATCCATACATCTCTATTTTTATTCTTACAGGAATTCAAGCAAAATTAAATGCTCGTTGTTCTGTATTAGCCGCAGCTAATCCTGTGTACGGAAAATACGATCAATATAAAACTCCAATGGAAAATATTGGCTTACAAGATTCACTACTTTCACGTTTCGATTTATTATTTGTTATGCTTGATTTGGTAGATAGTGAAAATGATCGTAAAATATCTGATCATGTTGTACGAATGCACCGATACAGAAATCCAAGAGAACAAGACGGATCTGTTTTACCTTTAGAATCTGCAGTTGATATTTTAAGTACGTACTTACATAATATGTCTTTTTTTCATCCTTACGAGTTTAGCACAATTTCTTATTTCAATTTTTTTTTATCTCTGATCGAAAGAGGGGAGATAAAAACACACTTGTCGGATCAGCTGTCTGATTTCTTTTATGGATGACCTTGTGGCTATGTATTTTAAATTACGCCTCAGTCAGTTTATTTGCGACGTTATTACAACCAGCTCTATGATTTCTTTTATGGATGACCTGGTGGCTATGTATGTTAAATTACGCCGCGTAAACAGTATTCACGTCTCTAGCATTTTCAGATTTTAGACAGGATGAATGAAAAACGGTAAAAAGCGGCAAAATTAAAATGAAATATTAATTTTCACTAAATTTTCACTAAAATTAATGAAATATTAATTTTCACTGAAGGGAAAGCTCCTCATGACTATCCAATAGTAGAGCTACATTAATAGCGCGAGAGACCATCGGTTCCAGATAAAATAAAAAAACATATTCTATGGAAGCGCATTATCATAGGTTAACAGCCGTAGGCCTGGTTTGCAACAACTCGCCATGAGTTGTTGATACTTGAGAATCCTTACGAATAATGCAGTAGCTTCTTCTTGCTTTCTGCATGGGTAATGGAAAAGATATCGTTTCCGACCTTTTCTTTAGTCGCCTTTTCCGACTGACATGGACTTCTTTGCCTTGGAAGTATTCTTTTTAAGGGACTTACCGCTGGGCGAAGTTAATTTCCGAGATATCATCAAAAATATGTGGGTTGAACCCTGTTCTGGTTAGTGTCAAAAATACAAGAGTTAAAGTGAAACGTTTCGGAGACCTGATAGCGACAGTCCACTACAATTTTGCCTAGTACGTCCACTAAACCATCTTGAGTACAATCCGCAACTCTCGTACTAACACAATTGTCTATTTCTATTGTTAATAGGTACAAATAACCCCGAACAGGCTGAAGATGAATTGAGAACCCCAATGTTTGAAAAGTATGATGCCCTTCTACACGGTAGTTCTCGTGCGAAAACAGATAAAATTTTATCGATGACATTTATGAAGAAATATATTCATGTTGCCAAAGTATTAAAACCGATTCTAACCGAAGAAGCATCGGAAATTATTGCCGAAGAATATTCAAAATTAAGATGTCAAGATTTAATGGAATCCGATGTTGCCCGAACTCAACCTGTTACTGTTCGTACTTTGGAAACATTAATACGGTTATCTACGGCACATGCTAAGGTAAGAATTGTCGACACGATTTTTTCTGAACTCAACCGAGTACTTTTTATTAGTTAGTTGTCCTTGAAATAACCTTGACAGGATCTATCAAGATCACTACAATATGCATCCCTTGATATCGTGACATTTTGGTAAGAATATAATTTTTGTATTCTCAACGGTTTCAGAGATATTTGGAATGCGTAAATGAAACTACAGCGTGAAATGTAGCAATTTTTTATATTTATTTTATGGCCTTTTACTAAAATGTTTGTTTTGCCGACTAGAAGATGAAGAGTCGATTTTTCTTGTAAAAAATCACCGAACAATTATATGATCGCCTGATCTGTTAGTTCTTTAGCATAATCCAGGGTATACCACGTGGAGGCGAACTAACATTGTACCCCAGGAGATCAATAATGGTGTTAAATTGTCCTGTCGCCTGATGTGTTAGTTCTTTCGCATAACCCAGGGTACACCACGTGCAGGCGAACTAACATTGTACCCCAGGAGATCAATGATGATGTTAAATTATCCGATCGCCAGATGTGTTGGTTCTTTAGCATAACCCAGGGTACATCACGTGGAGGCGAACTGACATTGTACACCAGGAGATCAATGATGATGTTAGATTATCTAGTCGCCAGATGTGTTGGTTCTATAGCATAACCCAGGGGCGCCTTATACATAAAGTGCAGGAGGCTCTTAGTAATGCAGTGATACACAAATTGTGAAAATGCCGTTGGGCCTTACCACAAAGAAATTCTATATTTTCATTTTTATTTTTTCTTGATAAAAAACATTTTCAATTTGTGTTTTCTTTTCCAAGGCTCGACTCTCTCGTAGTGTAGAAAAAGAGGATGCAGATGCTGCCATTGAATTGGTGCAGTTTGCATATTTCAAGAAAGTTTTAGAAAAACCATCGAAAAAGAAAAGAAGACGCGCCGATGATGAAACTGTTGAAGGAGATAACACGGAAGAAGACGAAGATGATAATGATGATGATAACGATGGCGATCAGACTACTAGGTCACACAGTAGAGCAGATTCTGTGTCTACTCAGGTAAGAAAAAAAAGCTCTGCCAATATGTCATATGGGTTTATAATTTTATCATCATCATAGGTAAACAGTCATGGGGCTGGTTTGCAACAACTCACCAGGAGTTGTTGATACTTCAGAATCCTTACGGATAATGCAGTAGCTCCTCCATGCTTTCTGCATGGGTAATGGAAAAGATATCGTTTCCGACCCTTCCTTTAGTCTCCTTTTACGATTGGCATGTATTTGGAACCTTGGATGTATTCTTTTTAAGTCCCCCTATCCACGGGGAACAAGGAAGGATATACTTTTACTGGCTAAAAACGTATCTCCCTCTCCAAAATTCCATTTTATACGTTTCAGCATACCTGTTCGTCCGGCGGCACCCCCTCGCATAGCGTACACCGCTCGACGTGAGTGACTTTTTTTGCCACTTATCTTTGGATCAGTTATCAACTTTTGCTTTATTAAAAATTGATTATTTCTATCATATGTTTCTTAAGTTAACATAAATATCATTTTGTCAAAATGTGTTACATTTGATCTAAGCAACATATTCAAGGGTCTCATTTATATCCAAACACCCTGTAGACGTCACACTATGCTTGTATCAGGGAAGTACTGAGTTCAAATTCTGGTCGAATGGAAAATGTTAATTAAAAAATATCATATCCAGGTGCCTCAGAGACATAACTTTTTAGTTGTATTTTTGTTTCCATTTTGAATTTTCGTCAGAAGACGAAAATTAAAATATTTAAAATAATCCTTCAAACAAAAAACTTTTAGTTCTAAGGTGAGAGTTGGAATCTATATGTAACCTTGGTTCGGTAGATGATGGTATACTAATCTCCCTAATTTCTTTTTTGTTTAGGAACCCCTTGCCAAACGTGTCCGAACATCGGATCCATACGACATTAATGATATTGATGAAGATCTTGGAAGTTCCAGCGCCACAGCAATGGCTGAACCATCATCATCTTTGGCCACGCCTACTTCTATATCATCTGATAAGTTTTCCATATTTAAAGAAAAAGTTTCGTCCTTGTTCAGATCAGAAAGAACAGATGCTCTGTCTATCAGCAGGATTGTTTCTCATTTAAATCAAACTGAACAATTTAATGCTGGCGAGATATCAGCAGCCTTTGAAAGATTAAAAGAATCAAATCAAGTGATGATAACAGATAATATAGCTATACTCATATAAATAAGGAAATAAGAGGGAAAGGGTGCTCGCATACTTATACTCATATAAGTAAGGAAATAAGAGAGAAAGGGTGCTGGCATACTTACCTTATACTCATATAAGTAAGGAAATAAGAGAAAAAGGGCGCTGGCATACTTATCTCCATTAAAAGAATCAAATCAAGTGATGATATCAGATAATAAAGCAATACTCATATAAGTAAGGAAATAAGAGAGAAAGGGTGCTCGCATACTTATCTCCATTAAAAGAATCAAATCAAGTGATGATATCAGATAATATAGCAATACTCATATAAGTAAGCAAATAAGAGAGAAAGGGTGCTCGCATACTTATCTCCATTAAAAGAATCAAATCAAGTGATGATATCAGATAATATAGCAATACTCATATAAGTAAGGAAATAAGATAGAAAGGGTGCTCGCATATTTTTCTTAATTGGCCTTTTGAAGAAAGAATAAAAGATAATATAGTTGTAAATATCTTCAACCTCTTTTGGTCATTCAAGACGGGGGTTTAACCTCCATTCGCTGGAAACTTGCAAACCAGCTAGCCACATTGACCTCACCCAGCTTGGGTTGAGTCTAGGAATCACGAGCGTTGTCACCCACCAAAACCTCACGGAAATTGTTTAACTTCAATGATCTTGCGAGAATTGGTGTATTCAACTCGCCATTAACGTTGTGTTTAAATTATCATTGAGAAAATTAAATTTCTATGAATTATATTTCTTTGTCCAAATTTTTAATCCTGTATTTAACCATATAATAAAATTGTATCAATAAGTAGCTCGATATAACGAAAACTCGTTATAGCGAAGGATATTTACCCTTGGAGTTCGATATAACGAGGTTCTACTTTGATGTCCAGATTATCTCTGTATCAATAAGTAGCTCGATATAACGAACTCTTGTTATAGCTAAGGATATTTACCCTTGGAGTTCGATATAACGAGGTTCTACTTTGATGTCCAGATTATCTTTGTATCAATAAGTAGCTCGATATAACGAACTCTTGTTATAGCTAAGGATATTTACCCTTGGAGTTCGATATAACGAGGTTCTACTTTGATGTCCAGATTATCTTTGTATCAATAAGTAGCTCGATATAACGAACTCTTGTTATAGCTAAGGATATTTACCCTTGGAGTTCGATATAACGAGGTTCTACTTTGATGTCCAGATTATCTTTGTATCAATAAGTAGCTCGATATAACGAACTCTTGTTATAGCGAAGGATATTTACCCTGGGAGTATGATATAACGAGGTTCTACTTTGATGTCCATATTATCTTTGTATCAATAAGTAGCTCAATATAACGAAAACTCGTTAGGATATTTACCCTTTGATTTCGATATAACGCGGTTCTACATTGATGTCCAGATTATCTTTGTATCAATAAAGAATAAGAACACGCCATCAAACTTTTGTCCTTTCTAAATACGAGATCTGCAAACACTTTCATAATAATAATAATGACTCCATGCAGAAATGTAGATTTGTCAAAAAATCAATTTTCAACGAGGCATGGTAGTAAAAACATACTCCCAACCTTTCATTCGTAATATAGATGAATTGTTTGTCCTAATACGATAATTATTTTCAATGTACAGGGTGCGGCAATTAGTTCTCCCACATTTCAAAAAATCATGGGAGGGGAAGTAATAGTGGGAGGAGCGTGGGGTTTGTGGTATTCAACACTAAATGACATCTAGTTTTTAGGTGTCGCAATAGTTTGGTCGCGCGAGGCGTTCGTTGTCAAGGTGTTTTTTTGTCAAGGGCGTTCCGCACAAGGTATGGTTTGCACTTCACAGATCCAGTTCCTAATCGAAAAACAATTTTGAGTTGTTTTCTCAACTTTAGGACCACATCAGCTTTAGGCTGTATGGGGTTACGGCCTATGTTCCCCGGTCACGTGATCTCCTTAATGACATTTTGTGGGCCCCTCGCTCGCCGGATTTGAGTCCCTCTGACTTCTTCCTGTGGGGTTACCTCAAGGCTGAGATATTCAAACATCGCCCTGGGACCTTTGAAGAGTTAAAGGAGGCAATTCTGGAAGAAATCATTCAAATTGATGCTGGTATGCTGACGAGAGTCATGTAAAACTTCCGCGAAAGACTCCAAATGTGCATCACTCGCCAAGGCCGTCATTTGGAAGACATTATTTACAAAACATAGATGAAAAAAACTAGAATACACAAGCTTTCAGAATACAAAATAATTTTTCAAATATCTCATTTCTTTTTTATTTACCAGCTCTTTCAAATGTGGGAGAACTAATTGCCGCACCCTGTATTACTCATTTTAAAAACATCAGTTTTACATGCACAACCTTTTAGTAGTGACTATTGAATTCTTAACAGTCAAAGAGTGACGGATTCGTAAGCAAGGGGCTGTTGGTTCGAATCTAAAGGTTAAAAATTACTATATCTTTACTTGACTAAATATTTCTTCTTCTTTTACTTAAACTTTTCCCATTTTTACATGCGGTCGTTGTTGCTTCCCTTGATTCTACCATGCCATAACCTTTGCCTACTTTCCTTAGCTGTACCCTTTCCTGGCAAGGTATCCCTCGCTGGCTTCTATATACGAATCCCCGCGGTCCTTCATTCCGTGGTCGGATTTGAAAAATGCTAAAAAATATTATTATTATTTTATTCTAAAAATGGTTACAGATCTTTTACTTGGATCTATTGTGACCAATATTTAATAATGGCATAAATGGATTAAGACTCGAACCAACAGCCTCTTGATTACGAATCCACCGCCTCAACCAACTGAGATTTAGGATTCCCGAAACATGTTTTCATGTCCCATCAATACAACATGATGGCGCCATTTGGTTTCTCCTCTACGGCTGTCATTGCTTTCTTCTGTCGATCTGTCGTACCATAATACAAGATGAATAAATTAACAACGTGCACACACAACGACACAACAACAAACCTGAAAACATAAGATAACTGTGGACCTCACTCTATATGGTATAACCCGATGAGTCGTCTGAGAACGATGATTTAGTTACGTAGATCAGATTATCACAATTCAATCATAAATAGGGTGACCAGAAATTTTCGAGGCCAAAGCGGGACGCGGTATTTTTTTTGTGGGAGGGTACGCGGAAAAAATGGCATACAATAATTAATAAGGTAGATAGAAATCTTTTACATATTTAACTTATCCATTCTCTTATATTTGTCAGCAGGACAAATTTTCTTCAGCATTACGGAGCTCTTCTTCAAATGTGCATGAAATCCTACACAACTTTTGTTGATGTTTAACTTGACGATGAGATTAGCTTTCAACACTAATTAACGTTTCTATACCTACGTCTATAACTACTTGTTAGCAAAGTCTTTTTTCTTTCTCGATCTTTTTTTTTTTTTTTTTTTTTTTNTTTTTAAAAAAAAAAAATAATATTTTTTATTGAAAATTATTTACAGGTATACAATTTTTATAATAAGAGATCTTAATAACTAAAACTACATTTACCTATTTCTTTATTGCCCCGAAATTTCAACTCAAGTGAATTTTTTTTTGGGGCAAATTTTTAATTTAGATGCCTAATTTAGAACATTGTAATTGTGCTTCATTTCTACAGCCTTTTGGTGTCATGTTTGTCCAGACTTGTAAGAAGTCAGTGAGTTTGTCAGTCAATCAATATGTTTTTCTGTCGGTCTGTAAGTCTGTTTGTCGGTCGGTAGGTGTCTGTCAGTAACATGTTTCAGAACCGGAACCAAATTACAAATTTCTATTTAACTAGCAGGATACGCCCGCTTCGCTTGGCGCCTTATAGGCATGGCCGTTTATAGTTTCGGCGCTTTTTTTTCGCGATAAAAAGTGGCCTATGTCCTTTCCTAAAGTTTAGTCTATCTCCATACCAAATTTCATCAAAATCGGTTCAGTAGTTTAAGCGTGAAAGCGTAACATACATACAGACAGACAGAGTTACTTTCGCATTTGTCATTTAGTATGGATAACGTAGGACAACATAGCCAATAGTATTGAGCTATGCTATCCCACCCAGGAAGTGTTGATAAAGATTTTCCTTTAACTCTTTATAGTTATCAAAGTTTTTGGGACCAATTAGTAAGTTGTTAAGAAGCCTTGGTACCAGATATTCTAGTGAACTTCTAAATAAAGCAGGTACACTACCCCACCTAATACTCAACATTACAAACATTCATGTTTGAGAGGTAGCGCTTCTAACTTTCAACCTAGGTAGCCGGTTTGATTTCCGTCCGGACCTGATTTTCTCAAACGGAAGCATTTATATTTAAAAAGTTAGTTTCACCAAAAAGCGGGACATATTCATTGCTTTGATCAAAAACGGGACATTTTAGCGTCCTAAACATGTATACCAAATTTCGCCAAAATTGGATGAAAATTGTGGCTGGTATCGCGTAACATGTATACCGGGGTCAAAAGTGAAGTTCTCTACCGTTCACAAAAATTGATATCAGAACTGTGTATGGTCCGTTACAATACTTACCAGAAAGAATGTCCTAGAGACGCTCCTCCTTGACTTGTCCAAAAATTTCTTTTGTCTTCCAATGTCATAACATTTTTCTTTAACGAATTAGAAAATTGGTAACACCAAAGACCAATGGTAACGCTTTCCAGTAGGACTGAAATTTAAAATTGAAAATTTATAGTCAAGCATTCCGTCAATGAATGTTCAGAACGTATAGCGGACCATGTTTTGGCTCACACGACCGATCCTATAGTTTAGAGGTTTAGGAAAATTATATTTCTATTTAGTTTGAAAGAAACTACCAAACAATATTTTATGTAGAATCCAAAAATCAAATTGAAAAATATGTTGTTGTTGTTAACGTTCTCAACGACTCTCACTGTGTCTCCAGGTCAAGAAAGGCGGCCTCTCCAACAAGATGTGTCCACAATGCTGACGGCTGCTGGCTGCTAATGATTTACATCATGAGCATCCAGCATACATAGAGGATTTATATACCAACTCTTAGAGGAAGTATTTGGAGAAGCACGGCTGAGGAAAAACACAGTGAGTTGTCGTCGGAACGGTGTTGATGGTCTTTGGCCGTATCCGAGGGCATGGGTAGCCCCGGTGCAAAGAATCAACCATCTTGAGGGCCATATGTTCACCGCCTCCGCACAACGTACATCGTCCGCCGTGATGGGCACTTTTGCCACTTAGCCTTGACCGATTTTGATGGAATTTGTTATGTAGGTTTGGGGTCTTTATTGTGTCCCAAAAATTTTCATCACTATTAGGTTCCACACTAAAGTATGGAACCCTGTGCGACGGTGGACTAACAGATTTTTGGGCTCTACGTATCTTGAAACGTAAAATATCAAATTTTGATGGGGGGGGGGGATTTTTTTTATTCGTGGCNTTTTTTTTTTTTTTTTTTTTTTTTTTTTTTTCTTTTTTTTTCAAAAAAAGGTAAGAGAAAAAGTCGCCCTGACTTACCGCATAATAAATTATATAAATAAAGGCCTGGTATTCCAGAAAGTGTTGATATTGGTGTTGTGGCCGTGTTGATAATGGAGAATATGGCATTCAATGTTGATGATAGAATGGACAACACAAGTAGAGATATGATACAGGCCCATAGCGGATAAGAGAGGAGTTCGGGTTCAGTCTTTATTATATCTAGAACTGAAAATCAAAATAGAACAATCTTAATCATGTGCATAAACATGTAAACCTATTTCCAACATCAATATAACACCAAAAACAAATCAATTAATACCATCAAGAGTTGCTATGTTTAAAAACTCTTTTTTAGACACAGGAGTTAGATTATACACACACATTGATGGAAATATTAAAAATCTAGCTCTATCTAAATTCAAATCGGAATTGAAAAAGAAATTGGTTGAAATGACACCATACTCCCTTTCAGACTTCATGCAACCATCATAATATTCCAAAATCACTCTCACTCATCTCATACTCATAATACTACCACTGCTCATTCCAAATACACTTTCACTTACCCTAATACTTATATTACTCATCTTCGTCACATTTAATCCCAATTTTCTACTCATTTTTCTTTTACTCATTCCTATCTCTCACACTCAACATACACTTCATCAATCACCACTTATCTTCACATTATTTTATTCATCACCCAGCCAATCTTCACTCACTATAAAACATCATTGTTAAACTATGAACTATAAATTAATAAAGATGGGATCTTTTTTAATTTACAATTAGGAATATAATATTCACTTTTGGGTATAACATTAATTCCCCCCCCCCCCTTTTTCTTTGTTATTTACCTATATGTTTACTAATAAGAATATTCAGGCATATAATAGGGATCAATGTTTATATTAGTTATGTTATACATATAATTAGGAAAAATATTTTTAATGTGTAAAAAATATTCTCATGAATATCTAAAGGCACAATGAACTTTAAATAAAATAATATAAAAAAAAAAATGATTTAGGTAACCCATACCTGGTGTTACAACGCTGCAGGACGCTACGCTTCCCGGGTTACGAACTTCTAGAAATACACTCCGACCCAGTAGAGTCGTTGCTGAACTTCATTAGGGGTGCGACAATTTCATGCATGGGCTGGGTGAGAGATACTAGATATGTGGAAAAACTGGTGTTCGTAGTCTTAACTAGTGGACGCACCAGTTGGAATTCCGAAAGGAAAGGACGACACAATTAATAATAATAACCCACTAGCACAAAACGATTTTACCGTCACGTGTTTTCTCGTGTGGCACATACATATATAAATGACATTTTTCATTTTGACATAGCATCTTCTCACTAGAAAATGTGACGAAAAAAGCGTTAGCTGATTCAGTTCATGTGTATTTAAATGAAAATATTCCAAAAATTTAAATAATCTTTGTAACAACATATCATGGTCCAAGGTCGTACCCAGGGGGGATCCAGACCCCCCCCCTTAATANGATTTTTTTTTTTTTTTTAAATGAAAATACTTTGCACTATTATATTAAAAAAAACAAAAAAACAACATCAACAAAGACAACTTCACCTTCCATCATCATCATTTTCAGGTGTTAGTCCTGGCTTGGCTGTCAATGCTTCGACAAATTTTTATGTTTCATGGGGCCAGATTGACACAGGTACGTCACTGTTCATTCTCCACCTCACTGATAGTCTTACCACTAAATTGATAATGTCGCCAGCCATATCCAACATTTAACGATTTTTCTCCTTGAAATAAACCAAAATTAATTTTCCCATCCGATTCATTTGGATTTGACAGTCGTTTGGCATGGGCTGTAACCCAATTTTTAGTTCCTAATGCTGCCGCTAGTAGTATGATACTTAAACAGGTTCCAATAAATGTACTAAAAATGATACTACGCCGAAACAGGTTCATGATGAAATATTCTCATTGTAGAATTAATCATGTTGGTTTACTCGCATTATCTGAAATCAGAAGAAATTTAATTTTTTAAAAAATGACCGATATAGGTCGGCGGGTATCTCGAAAACTATCAATCATTAGTGACATCATCGGACACTGGAGCTATAAATAATTTATAGTATGCTGTATGCTACTTAAGATTTATTTGTCATCATACATCTAAGCTTGTAGGCTAATAATTGACCTGAACCTCCAGAACCATGTCAATCACAGCAATATAATTACATCAGTAGCATAAACATAATAATATTGAAGAGTCGCTAATTTTACACCATAAGCATAGGTGGACTTGGTCTGTAAGGATGTCACATGCCCCCCCCCCACACCCAATTAACTTCTTAGAATCTCGAGCATCATTTACTTTTCCTCATGTAAAGTTTGCAATTCATGAATGTGTTCAGTGATTATATTCTCATTTAAATTTGCAAAACGTGGACGATGACCGACGACGTGTCGGGTAAAAGAACGTGTAGACGTATTTTCTGGTATAGACGACGTGGGGACCAGACAGATACTATTTTTTTTTTTTTTTCTGAGCAACTAACCTAATTTAAAATATGATTAATTGAAAGTAGAAGGTTCATTTTCACGATTAAATGGTGGAAAATACGAGAAAACTCACTTTTAAATGTTTAATTCACAATTTTATTGCTTGAAAATCGACGAAACTTTGGAGAAAGCGCAAGAGTTTTTAGGGAGCGACTTTATGAGAAGAACAAGTTAAAACGAGGCATGGCCGATCAAAACGTTTCCTAACCTCTCGGGGGGGTGAGGGGGCACGTTCATCTTAACGCTTATATTGATAAAATAAACAAACTTGCACTGGACTTTTTTCATATTGGTACAACTATGTCTGCATCAGTTCAATATATTCAAATAGTTCAATAAATACGGAAGAAAAAGGTTTCAAAATAAATTAAAATTGAAGTGAATTAATTAATCTCCCACCCCTAAAACGTTTAAAAAGCCTTTTTAAATTATATTAAACAACATTTTAAGTTTGTAATTTGCTCCAAAAGAAATTAATAGTATCTGTCTGGTACCGGAAGAAAAAGTTTTTTTTTCAAAATAAATTAAAATTAAAGTGAATTAATTAATTTTCCACCCCTAAAACGTTTAAAAAGACTTTTTAAATTATATTAAACCACATTTTAAATTTGTAACTTGCTCCAAAAAAAAAATAATAGTATCAGTCTGGTACCACGACGCGTGGAGGACAAAAGAAATTGTAGACGTATTCTCGTATAGACGACGCGACGTATGGACGACAATAGAACGTTAAGACTGAAAAAAATCTTCCCTTCATAAAACAAAATGTTAAAAACTATAAACAAATAATATGTAGAAATATAATACGAGCTGTTACAAGTGTCTTCTTGCACAGCTTCTAGTATGTGACCGCCAGCTTTGGTTACTTAGACTTAGATTGGCGAGGAATCGTTACCTAACATTTACATTCTAATCACGACTTTTAAAAACATTCACATGCCAAGTCAATAATAACAGGCTAATGATTGACAAATTTTGATAGACAAAGTGTGGTCTGATAAAATAAAGAAAAAATCAGAGAAACACCTGAGAGATTTCAATGAAAAACTTGTATTTTTCATCATCAGAAATATAATATGAGATGTTACAAGTGTCCTATTACTTGTATTTTTCATTGAAAAACCGATTTAAAACTATTGTCCGGGGTTTTATCGAATATCTTTATAATAATCAGCAAGAATATAACTAATGTGATTTGATAGGTCAAACTCGTACTTTTCATCAATATGAAGTTCATCAGAAAATGTGACCACTAGACTACTCTGTATAATGTCATATCAGAAAAAAGTGACTTTTGTTCGATATGAAATTGAGTAGAAAATGTGACCATCCTGTATAATGTCATATCAGAAAAAAGTGACTTTTGTTCGATATGAAATTGATCGGATAATGTGACCCTGTAGTTTGTCTTTTTTCGAAAATTCGAACTGTTTTCGAGAAAAATCGAATGATCATAAATTGACTACCCTGCTGTATACTGTATAATATTAATACGTAAGATCTGATACACCCTGTATATTTTAACTCTCAATAAATACTTCTTTTATTTCTTTATGTAAGATAAAACTTTTGTATTTTTTGATAATATTATGATAGGAAGGATAATCAAGTAATTTGAAAGTAATTGTCTACAAAAAAACTGCATTTTATTGTCAAGTCATCAAATCCATGAAATTCTTATTTCAGTGAAGGATACCGACAGGATATTGGTTCGGTAGTGGGTCACTTTAGAACATCAGTAGACTGAAAGCAGCAGCAAATATGTCCACAGCAAACCGCAATTATTTATCTATTGCTACAGAGAGTGAGAGAGAGAGACTAAAAGCAAAAAACACACTAAGAAGAACAACAATATTAAAAATGAAAATAAAAAACGGCACTACATACAGTAAAAACATCAACAATAACAAAATACAAGACCACTGTTAAAAATAAGAGGAAAACGCTGATACCAATAAAGCAACATAAAAAACACTAAGAACAACATTAACACTAAAACAACAGCAAAAACCCCCACAGCAACATCACTAAAAACCACATAAAAAACAGTAAGAACAACATTACCACTAAAAACAACAGTAAAAACTCCCACAACACCACCAAAAACCACACTAAAGCACTCAAAAGTGTTTGGCCAAAGACCGTCAATACAGCAGACCATCAATACAGCAATGCAAACCAAAATACTCACAGTGATCATCCTCATTATTCTGGCGATAATGATGATTTACTGTGATGTTTTTTTTTTATAATATAATGTGATGTTTTTTTAAAAAAATTTGGCTTGTGATTACTGATACAAAAACAGCGGAAATACTAAGAACAATACCTCTAAAAACAAAATGAAAAAATAACGCCACTAAAAACAATAGAAATAACACCACTATCAAAAAAAAAAAAAAAAAAAACTACCGCAATAACATCACTACCAAAAAAACAACATCCAAAATATTTACGATACCACTGATTCCAAAATATTTACGAAACACTAACAAATCTTTTCTGTTCGGTGTCTAAATTCTCAAGTCACGTCCTAACAAAAAAATTCTTCTTCTTTTTGTGTGCTAATGAATTGGTGTAAACAGTGGCACGAAGTATCTTACTTAGATCTCCAATGGAAGACATAACCAGTCAGCTAGATATCTCTAACATGTCAGGTACATGAGTCGAATGAAAAACAACATAAGAAACTCTAAACACAGCAACACCGAACATAAATCACATGCCAATACGAATACTAGGAACAACTACAATAGAAACAGCAACCAAATACTGGAAACAGCAGTAAACACCACCATTCTAAAACGAATGAATCACACTTTCCCCAAGAAAAACTGTACACAAAACAACAACACCGAACACAAATCACATTACAACACGAATACTAGAAACAGCTACAAAAAAATTTAACAAAAATTTACAAACAGTAAAAACATTTACAAAACTATTGGAAACAGCAGTAAACACCACCACAAAGAACATATAAAACTGTAAGCACACCAAGAACAATAGGAATAACACCAGAAAAAAAAAACAAGCGGAAAAAAACACCACTAAAAATAAAGTAAAAAACAATAACACCACAAATAGACATAACATTAAAGCCCTTTGTGGTGTTGATCACAGAACAGTAGGAATACTAGAAACAACTACAACGAAAGATCACTTACAAACAACAGTCAAAACAATAATAACACTACTGGAAACAACATTATCAAAAAATAAAACAACTACAACGAAAGATCACTTACAAACAACAGTCAAAACAATAATAACACTACTGAAAACAACAATATCAAATAGACATAACATTAAACCCCTCTGTGGTGTTGATCACAG
>CM022884.1:7234015-7250215 GCA_012654025.1 Pachypsylla venusta | reverse complement strand
CAAAAAACATATTGCCCCGTCTCAAATACAGTAGAAATCGGTTATAACGAATTTCAAGGGATCAGACGATTTTATTCATTATAACCGATGTACAGGTCGCTAACACAGGTGGAAAAACAAATTTTACAGTAGAAATCGGTTATAACAAATTTCAAGGGACCGGACTATTTTGTTCAAGTTTTGAGAAATAAGCCCAACACTATTTTCTAATTTGTTTCAGGTTGTAAGAAAAGTATTGTAGTGAAGCCTGTGGTATTTTCTGAATTTGATTCCCGCTGCCAGGTTGACCTTATAGACTGTCGGTCTCGCCCCGATGGTGAATATAAGTTCATATTGGTCTATCAAGATCACCTAACAAAGTTTGTGGTTCTCCGAGCTCTTAAATTTAAAAGCGCAGAAGAAGTAGCTTTTCATGTAATAGACATATTTACACTCCTTGGAGCTCCATCAATATTGCAATCGGACAATGGACGAGAATTTGCCAATCAAATCATAAATAATTTGAAAATATATTGGCCTCAACTACAAATTGTTCATGGGAAGTCACGTCATTCTCAAAGCGAAGAAGGTGTAAAGAGAACAAATCAGGACATTGAAAATATGCTTTCCACGTGGCTAAAAGATGAAAAAACCGACAAATGGAAGGAAGGATTAGGGTTTGTTCAGTTTATGAAAAATAGGGCGTACCATTGTGGAATCAAAAGGACACCCTATGAAGCTATGTTTGGTTGCAAGGCAAAGATGGGCCTCAACACATCTTTTTTACCTCAAGATATTTTAAAGAATATTGAAACTGAAGAGGAACTTGAGACATTAATTCAAAAAGTAGAAGAAAAAAAGGTTTTCGAAACAATGGAAACTAGAGGCAGCAATGTTGCGGAGTCAATGAAATCTGGAGGCAGCAACCTGGTGGAGACAATGAAAACTGGAGACAGCAAAGTTTCGGAGACTATGGAAACTGGAAGCAACAAAGTGGCGGAGAATATGGAAACTGGAGGCAACAATGTTGCGGAGACAATGAAATCTGGAGGCAGCAACCTGGTGGAGACAATGAAAACTGGAGGCAGCAAAGAGGTGGACACAATGAAAGCTGGAGGTAGCAAAGAGGTGGAGACAATAGAAACTGCAGGCAACAGAGTGGTGGAGGCAATGGAAACTTTAGGCAGCAAAGTGGTGAAGACAATGGAAACTGGATATTATGTTCTAGGTTGGTAAGGTCTGCATCTGGATTCAAGTAAATCGTTTTATTGTGTACTGGTTTTTGGGCAATCGTTTCTGGTTTATTATTTTCAATAAATGAACCCTTGGAATCGTCACGAAAAAAACTACCCCCCTCAAAATTTGATACTTTACGTTTCAAGGTACCTGCGTGGAATCCAAAAGTCGATTAAAAAAAATCCGTTTGTCCGCCGTACGCCAAGATGGGCACTTTTGCCACTTAGCGTTGACCTATTTGTATGAAATTATGTATAAAGGTCCCATGTGGGATCTAATTGTGCCCCGAAACACCCTTTAGGTGGAATCGAATACACCAGTGGTAACTTTTTAGCGGTTTTCAGTATTGCTGTCTTAAAAGATAATGGTAAGAGCTAGAGATTTGAAATTTGGTATGTATGTCATGTTTGGGGTCTCAGTAACCTTCGAAACTTTTGGGTGCAATCAAATAATATACCGTTGACGGTTTTTACCTCTTTTTTTTTGGGGGGGGGGATTATTTTAGCCAGTAAAATAATAAACGTATGTATCACATTGGCCAGAGTTTTTATGTTTTGATTGACTATAGAACTTTTTCTGAAGATATGATTCAATGTCAAATTTAACTAGCAGCATTTGGAGTTATCCAATTGAAATCAGTTGCACCATAGTACCGAATCCTGAGACCTCCCCGAAAATTAAATATAGTAGGTATATAAATATTTTTTAAAACGATCTTTAATCGGGAAAATATCCCATGAGTAGGGATGGCACGATATATCGATATATTTTTCACGATATATCGTTTCATATATCGATATATTTTTCACGATAAATCGTTTCATATATCGATGTATTTTTCACGATATCGTTTAATAACTACACTAATTTAGGCTTTTTCTTAATATAGCGATAAAATTTGAAGTTATCCTTTTTTTTACTCGAAGTTTTCTATTTTAGGGGGATTCTCCTTGTCCCTTTGAAACTGGTCATTGGTGGAAACTGGAAAGTAGGAGAGGGTCAGGTTAGGAAAGTACAGAGAGGGGACGACAATTCCACCAATTCACTTCGTAAAATTCGAATAAACCGATATATTTCTCATATATCGATATATTTGAAATTCGATATATTGATATATTTTTGAACGATATGCCATCACTACCTATGTGTATTAGGTACGTTCTTTAGTTTTTCCCCCATTTCTAGACTCAGGTTTGGAAAAATGATAGAATCAGATTTATATGAGGTTGCCGAAAAGGTTTTGATGGCCCTTGGCTGGAACTGTGAAAGTATGCGTTACAGGTCGTACTGGTTGTAGAACCGGCCATCAAGAATAGGTTAGATCTAATCGCTTGTGAAATCCACAATTTTCAAATCTAAAAAAATGGTGTCTAGTTTTAACAAGACAAAATTTCTTTTCTTTGTCGGTTTTTATGTTTATACCAAGATGACTCTCGAACGCCTTATCCAATTTGAGAAAACATATTTATTTCGGTGCCCACTCAACCCAAATATAAATGTTACACTCTTCAGTAAAAATAATGTGCTATGCTATTTACATATTAGCAACAAGAACTGATACCTGACATCTGATGTGATCCGAACTCAAAGTAGGCGTTTCGGACGTGTTGTAATTTACAGTGTTTGTCAGTGGCGGCGTAGATCACGTAGAGACCTCCCCGAAAACTATCACCAGTAGGCCCCTACATTTTTTTCTCTCTCCAAAGATGACCTCTCGGAAACTTGGAGGGGGGAGAGGCATGGCAACCCTTTATAAAGCTAGAGTGTGAAAGGTCCCCAAAGGAGTTTACTTTGGGTCTATAGGGGGCCTCACAAATACTCCTGAGGAATTTTAAAGGGCTACACAGATACATAAAGGGTACCCTAAATAATTTTATTTTGTATGTTTCTTTGTGTTATTATGTCACAATTTTCGAGGGCATCACAGCATTACAAGGTATTTTCAAAATTCACTCCAAGATCACTAAGCTGAAGCTACACTTAAACAATTGCTTATCTTATAATGCTACCAATTGTCACTATATGCATAGCTACCCAATTGTCCTCAGGAGACTGAGGTACCCCCAAGCAAAACCAGACCAAGTAGAAAATTCCGAAAAAACTTTTTTCAAATTTTCGACTTGACCAGGATTCGAACCAGGTACCTCTCTTGTGCAAGCCGAGTGTGATGCGCACTTTGCTACGGAGACGTCCCTTGAGGGATATTAAATTTATACATGGCGTAACTTCCCCCCCCCCTTCACCGATAGGGGTTAACCCTGGGTCTATTGGGGGCCCCGCTTATGCTTCTGAGGGATCTCAAACATAAATACAGATATATGGTCCAAAGGGCTCTCTAAAGTTCATCTTTTTAGGTTCATCGGGATTTGATGTTCCTGAGAAATCTTGCTATACATAACCTAAAGTCCGCCAGAGGACCGACATTTTTGACGAACGTTTTTCGGGGGGAAAAAATTACTTTTATCATTTTATGAGGTCACTTTGGGTCCCCCTTAATTTTTTGTTATTACAAGCTCCCCCCTCCCACTGCGGGGTCTGCGCCGCCACTGGTACTTGACGTCACAGTATTACATCTCTCTCTCTCTCTGTGAACATTCTGAAATGAGTATGGGATAGAATATATTTAATTTTTCACACTTTCAATTTGATCCCAATATAAGAGCTAGAATTACGGTAAAACCTATCTCACATTATTGTGTTACTGATCATATTTACCATATACTTTACATGGTATAGTATGTCAAATATAATATGTACCATATCATATTATAGTGAAACGTAACCTATATTAATATGTTGCTTTCTGTTGCATACGAAGAAGTGTGAGTACAATGTGGGTGTACTTAACAAAACGAGGAAACGATTTGATGCGAACACGAGGCGAGGGCAGATCAGTAATGTAGCCACTCAGGGGAGCAAGCCAGCTTCATTAGGTGACGGCCCTAGGCCTGAAATACAGAAGGTTTGGTGTTAGGAAGGGCATCAAGCATTTAAAAATCTCTGCTTCAAACCAATGATGTAAAGTTATCAGCAAATTGCAGTTACGCATTGACACTTACTATGAGATGATGGCGAGGGTTAGCGTGCCAGAAAATGTACATTTAAACCAGTGGCGCACACAGGATTTTCATTCGGGGGGAGGGGTCTCATATCTTTAGTAGTACGGATTGAATTTCGGTGGGGTGGGGGGGGTATATCTAAAACATATTAGGGCTACCCATTTTATCTAATTTACGAGATGAAAATTTCCGGGGTTTTATTTGTGCATGGTAAAAGTGTCTTTATTGATACAGTCATACCTATCCCTAAAGTAACATTTTGTGGGTGGTGGTGCGGTCAAAACATAGCCCCCTCTTGTGAGCGCCACTGATCTAAAGAGAGTATTAGGCAGAATTTAATCGTCTGACATTTTGAATTTGATGGTCATTTTTTTTTTTTTTTTTTCCAAATATCTCGAGAACAGTTTACTTTATCGATTTGTTTTTAAAGATTTGCTTTTCCTATACGAGCTTTTTTTATTATTATTCTTATCATTATTGACGTCTCTTTAATATCTATTGGTCTTTCAAGACGGTGGTTTTACCCTCCATTCGCTGGAAACTTGCAAAATGGGTTGGGCCGGAAAAATAGCCACAGCATCGCGAGGGTGCAAACCCACGTGGATACCCACATTTATTTATTATTTTTTTCTTTTTCAATTAAAAATATATACATAATAATAATAGTATAGTAAATCTGTCTCAAAGACAGGTATCAACCGAGCTCCCTCCATTGTTCACGGTCCTGCGCAGCTTTCTTCATTTCCTGATAACTCCGTCCCCTTCTCACATCACTCATCATTCCAAACCTCCTTCTACCTCTTCCTCTTTTTCCCTCTATTTTTCCTTCCATTATTCTCCTCTGCAGACAATCTCTCCTCAATATGTGCCTCAACCAATTCCTTTTTCTTTTTCTTATTGTTCCCATAAAATATTTTTAATAGGCGCCCTCTTCTAAAGATTCCATTTCCAATCTTGTGTCGAAGAGGGGGGATGGAGTTGGATTCGAACCAACAGCCTCCTGGTTACGAATCCACCGCCTCAACCAACTGAGCTACTAAGGCTGTTTCACTACTGAGGCTGTTTAACTACTGGGGTTGTTTCCTAATGAGACAGTTTGGCTACTGAGGCTGTTTACATGGAACAACTTCGCTGGACGTTGCTTAACTTTAGTGATCGAACGGGAACTGGTGTATTCAACGTGCCATAGACGCTGGCTAAACTTGATTCCAGATAACTGTTTTTGTCGTATCCTGACCGAAATTATCTCCCACACAACACAAGGGAATGGATTGTTCAATTGAATGATTGTATTGATGGGATGGCGTACTCTTATCGGTATATGCCAAGGCCAAGTATCCATTCCACCATCTGAACTTTCTATTGAGACGTTCCATTGTCTTTGATCAAATCAGTTGGAACGATTTTCAGCATAATCTCATCTCATAGTTCTCGAGTACGTCACACTTGACACACGATTTGGATTGCAATTCTGGATCGGGTTTGGATCGACATTTTGAAAAAAAGAAAGATTCGAAGAGCTGTAGGAGCAGGAAAATAATATCTAATTTAAAATGATCTACCCAAACAGTGAACTAATTGACCCAACCATAAGATTTGATTCAAATAACATCAATCAAGCAGAATTAGTACATGAAGAAAACTCTGCCAATGTGGCACATGAGTTTATTATTTTTCTGGCAAAAAAATTGAGGGGGGGGGGTTTCTCGTGACGATTTCAAATCTGGGGCGTAATTAGACCCTAAATTTGACACCTACTAAATTTGAAGTTTCTGGCTCTTACCATTCTCTTTTTAGACAGAATTAATGAAAACCGCTACAAAGCGGTAAAAACCGCCAGCGGTATATTTGATTGAACCCAAAAGTTTCGCAGCTAGCTGAGACCCCAAATATGACATACATACAAAATTTCAAATCTCTAGCTCTTACCATTCTCCTTTTAGACAGCAATATTGAAAACCGCTAAAAAGCGACAAAAACCGCCAAGTTTCGGGGCACAGATAGGACCTATATACCAAATTTCAACCAAATCGGTCAACGCTTAGTGGCAAATTGCCCATCACGGCGGGCGGCGGACAAACGGGTTTTTTATTCGATTTTTGGATTCTACGTACCTCGAAACGTATAATATCAAATTTTGAGGAGGGGTAATTTTTTTTCGTGACGATTCCAAAAGTTCATTATTGAAAATAATATACCAAAAAATAACATCTATAAAGCAAGCATACCATATCTGAAAGAAAAATATGAGAATAAATATCCTAACAGAAGTTCTTAAGTGATAGGACTCTGGTTTTGGTGCGAGAGGCACAATCAGTATATTCATAGGAGACTTTTTCACACAATTTAACCTGATCAACAAACACATAGAGACAATATCATCGAGTATTCTACAAGATTCCATCAATATTCTGCATCATCATATATACGAGTATAACAAGGCCAATTTTCCGATTTTTTATGGGAAATCATAGAATACTATTAAAAACAGTAAGAGATATAGAACAGTTGATGGGAATGGACCCTTACCCCCCTCCCCAATCCAAAAACTGGGACCCCAGAAAAATTATCAGAGTTCATAACTCTACTACCGGCCGAGGTACGGCCGATGTTTCTATGGGAAATCATAAAATACTATTAGAAACGGTAAGAGGTATAGAACAGTTAATGGGAATGCCCCCCCCCCCTCAAACTAAAGACAGAGACCCCAGTGAAGTTATCAGAATTCATAACTCTACTACCGGCCTATGTTTTTATGGGAAATCATAGATTACCCCCAAAACTAAAGACTGG
The DNA here is from genome assembly GCA_012654025.1 of Pachypsylla venusta. Taxonomy (NCBI): domain Eukaryota; kingdom Metazoa; phylum Arthropoda; class Insecta; order Hemiptera; family Aphalaridae; genus Pachypsylla; species Pachypsylla venusta. The sequence goes on along the minus strand of CM022884.1, from coordinate 7,243,148 downwards.
GACCTCGGAAAAATTATCAGAGTTCAATACTATTCAACCGAGTTCGAGTTACGGCCGATTTTTCGATTTTTGAATAGGAAATCATAGAATACTTTTAGAAACGGTAAGAGATAAAAAAAAAAGGGAATAGACACCTTTTAACGGTGGCGATGCACGGGCACAACTGCTAGTAATAATTAAGACAATCACGAAAAGAAAAGAAAGAAAGAAGAAAATAAAATAAAACAAACAAAAAATAATATGTCCAGTTGGATTGATGGGTATGCTGTGTCGTAGCAATCAACGATATGTTGCCAGCAACACTTTGCTCAAAAAGTTGTTTCTCTCTCTTACAATGGTGTCTAATTTAAAGTGAACAGACAGCTTAATTAATGGTGTCACTTATTCCTAAAATGGGAAAAAATTAACTTCTGAGGAAAAAAAAGGGGACATTCACTTAAAATGTTTATACATTTTCGAGGTCAAATTGAATTCTGGAGGAACAGAAAATTGCTCTCTTCCTCAAAATTTAACTCATTTTTTGAATTGATAATATGTTGTCGAGACAAAATTTAAGATAGTAACCTTGAAGAGACTTTTTTGGAAAAGATAGTAAAATACTATTTGGTGGCCGCTAGGGAGAGGCGGTTTGTTTTGGAGCTACAGGAGGAAAACGATAGCTTATAATGTCAAAAATTAAATAATCACAAAATATTAACTGTGTGTTCTTAAAATATTTTCGACTCGAATTTTTATAGTTCTTAAAATTGTTTCAAAATAGTAATTTGTTTGAAGATACGAGTATAATTACTCAAGCTGTATGAAGCTTAAGTTGTGAGAATATAGAATTTTGACTGAATTTATATTTATGTTTAGTAAATAAGCCAACCTTGTAACAAAATTTTTAATTTTAAATACAAATATCATTTAAAAAAAAAAATTAAGATAAAAAAAGGCACACCTTTAAACAGAGATTTTTTTTTCATGTTCTACAACTCCTATTCCCTTGATACAAACAACCTGAATCACCCTATATTCCAATGTTCAATGGGCTGCAGGTGTCTATTGAGATTGTAATTATCTCTGCGGCCTTTATTGTGACCACAGCGGATGAAGTTAGATTCGAACCAACAGCCTTCTGATTACGAATCCACCGCCTCAACCAACTGAGCTACTGAGGCTGTTAAACTAACATCTGGTTACTATCGAACACGATGATGCCACCTACTATTCATGTTATGTGTCCACAGTCTCAACCAACTGAGCCACTGAGGTTGTTAAACTAACATCTGGTTATCATCGAACATGATGATGCCACCTACTATTCATGTTATGTGTCCACCGTCTCAACCAACTGAGCCACTGATGTTGTTAAACTAACATCTGGTTACCATCGAACACGATGATGCCACCTACTATTCATGTTATGTGTCCACCGTCTCAACCAACTGAGCCACTGAGGTTGTTAAACTAACATCTGGTTACCATCGAACATGATGATGTCACCTACTATTCATGTTATGTGTCCACCGTCTCAACCCACTGAGGTTGTTAAACTAACATCTGGTTACCATCGAACACGATGATGCCACCTAATATTCATGTTATGTGTCCACCGTCTCAACCCACCGAGGTTGTTAAACTAACATCTGGTTACCATCGAACATGATGATGCCACCTACTATTCATGTTATGTGTCCACCGTCTCAACCCACTGAGGTTGTTAAACTAACATCTGGTTACCATCGAACATGATGATGCCACCTACTGTTATGTGTCCACTTTTTATTTCCATTGTTTCATGTTGCGCAACTAGTTCTTTTATTTCATTTATAATTCTGTTACCTTCATAATTTGTTTGTTTGGATTAGTGTCGTTGTTATTTAGCAGAATTTATTTAGAAATACAACACCCAGAATTAATACTTTTCTAAACTTAGAAGTAGGTTCATTCACACTAAGCAGTGACAGTGAAAAATATTTTTCCAGACAGTTGAAGGAACAATGTCATACTGGACAGTGATAGTGCATCCTCAAAACGTCGTTTAATCAACGACTATTTTTTTTTTTGCTTTGCGTCTCTTTTATATCTGTTGGTCATTCCAGGCGGGGGTTTTACTCTCCATTTCTCAATATTTCCTTCTGTATAGCTTTTTTCGAATGTTGACCACATTTGACCATGCTCGGCCAAGATATTTGGCCCAACATATAAAAAAGTTGACTGGCGCATAAAATACAACAAAGAAATAGGAGACTTGTACCAAGATGATGATGTCCCAGCGCAAATAAAAAAATTAAGATTGAGGAGTTGGCTAGCCCAACTCCTCAAACAAAATAAAAAAATGGAGATTGAGGATTTAGCTAGCCCAACTCCTCATACAAAATAAAAAATTCATACAAAATAAAAAAATTGGAGATTGAGGAGTTGGCTAGCATAACTTCTCAAACAAATTAAAAAATTGGAGATTGAAGAGTTGGCTAGCCCAACTCCTCAAACAAAATAAAAAAATGGAGATTGAGGAGTTGGCTAGCCTTACTTCTCAAACAAAATAAAAAATTGGTGATTGAAGAGTTGGCTAGCCCAACTTACCACTCCCGGTAGAAGACAAAAAGGGAGGGCAAACAAAATTGGTGGACTCAACTCCAAAGAAACATCCGAGAGATGCTCAATTGCTCATATATCTTACTAGCTGTTTCGCCCGTGCTTCGCTTAGATTCTCATATTGCTAGTTTTATTTTTAAAGGACAATGGAATACAAAATAATTTGAAAAATTATTTTGTATTCTGAAATCTTGTGTATTCTAGTTTTTTTTATCTATGTTTTGTAAATAGTGTCGTCCAAATGACGGTCTTGGCGAGTGATGCACATTTGGAGTCTTTCACGGAAGTTTTCAATGATTCTCGTCAGCATACCCAATTTGGATGATTTCTTCCAGTTACCTATTTAACTCTTCAAAGGTCCAAGGCGATGTTTGAAGACCTCAGTCTTGAAGTTACCCCACAGGAAGAAGTCACAGGGACTGAAATCCGGCGAGCGAGGGGCCCACGAAATGTCATGCTGTAAGGACATTACGTGACCGGGGAACACGGGCCGTTGCCCCATACAACCTAAAGCTGATGGTGTGGTCCTAAAGTTGTGAACCCACCTCAAAATTGTTTTTAGATCAGGAATTGGATCTGTGAAGTGCAAACCATACCTTGTGCGGAACGCCCTCTGAGTGGCTATAATGGATTCACTTTTTTTAAAAAAACAGGTTGACAACGAACGTAAAATGCTCGCGCGACCGAACCATTGCGATAACTAAGGCCGGCCATACACGCCATATAAGTCTGTCCAGACTTGTCTGCGCAGATAAGTCTGTACAGACAAGTCTGCACAGATTTATCGGTGCGTGTATGGCCGGCCTAAAAAACAGAAGTTATTTCTTGTTGAATATCACAAACCCCACGCTCCGCCCTCTATTACTTCCCCTCCCATGATTTTTTGAAAAGTGGGAGAACTAATTGCCGCACCCTGTAAATATAAAGTTCTACTTTTCCAATGGTTCTCCAGTCTAATATTTTTTAATATTTATTTTTACTAATGGTTGACTTGTTCTTATGTCATTCTTCTTATTTGACAAGGAAGTTCTAAAATGAATATTTCTTAAGATAAAAGAATATTATTGTAAATATATTTATATTCAGAGAATGACATTCAGGAAAAAAATCAACAAGCAACCAAAACAAATGATAATTCAATAATGGTCAGACTTGTGACATCAGTGACATGGTTTCTGCACCCAATTGTCAAGGAAATGGTAATACAATTCTTGAATGTAGTCAGCGAGAGGAGCAAACCAGCTTCATTAGATGACGGTCCAAAGCCCGTGTAAATGCAGAAGGTTTGGTGTTAGGAAGCACATCCAGCTTTTAAAAAACTTTTCTTCGAACCAAAGATGGAAAGTCATCAGCAAATTACAGTTACTACGCATTGATACTATGAGAAGAAAGCGGGGGTTACCATGCCAGAATGGGGTACAGCTAAAGAGAGTAGGCACTGAACAAAAGGTTGTGACAAGCTAGAATTAAGTGAGGCAAATAGAAGTGGAGAAAGGTGAAGTTATAGAAGAGGTAATACAACTCTTGACTGTATTCGATATTCGATTCACCTTGAAGACTTCTTAGACAAATAGAAGTGGAGAAAGGTGGTGTTATAGAAGAGGTAATACAACTCTTGACTGTATTCGATATTCGATTCTCCTTGAAGTTTTCTTTTTTCCTGATTTTCGAATTCAAGATTCACATTACGATTCACGGCTCTCGTCCTGTAGAACCGCCGACACCTGAATATCACTGAGCCTCCTGAAAGGGTGCTTTCAGACAGCCGGATACTCACATATTCGATTGACTTACTGTTTTCTGAATCACACTTCCTTGATTAAAGTTTCAAGTATAATCCAGGATGATCACATCTCAGAACGAAGAATTGTCTTCATTCTGAGTTGTATCTCGCGGCTACCAGTAGGCCTCGAAGTCCCAACTTTCTCTCTCACGCATCCTCCTCCACCTTTTTCTGTCATTATGTGCATCATAAGCATCCTCTTCCATATTGTTCTGTCATCATGTGCATCATAAGCATCCTCTTCCATCTTGTTCTGTCATTATGTGCACCATAAGCATCCTCTTCCATCTTGTTCCGTCACCATGTGCATCATAACATCCTCTTCCATCTTGTTCTGTCACCATGTGCATCATAAGCATCCTCTTCCATCTTGTTCTGTCACCATGTGCATCATAAGCATCCTCCTCCACCTTGTTCTGTCATCATGTGCATCATACGCATCCTCTTCCATCTTGTTCTATCATCATGTGCATCATAAGAATCCTCTTCCATCTTATTCTGTCATTATGTGCATCATAAGGATCCTCTTCCACCTTGTTCTCTCATCATGTGCAGCTCCATCCTCATAAGGATCCTCCTCCATCTTGTTCTGTCATTATGTGCATCATAGGGATCCTCTTCCACCTTGTTCTGTCATCATGTGCATCATAAGCATCATCTTCCACCCTGTTCTGTCACCATGTGCATCATGAGCTCCTCTTCCACCCTGTTCTGTCATTATGTGCATCCTAGGGATCCTCTTCCACCTTGTTCTGTCATCATGTGCAACTTCAACCCAATTATCTTCCATTGGTGTTGATCTATTTTCTCTGTGCCATCTTACGACATTGTCTTGCCATCTTATTTTCGGTCTTCTCCTATCTCTGCCTTCCGCATAATTCAGGAATAGACTATTTTTTTAAGATCATAAAGTTACATTAAGTTAGCCGTGTCATGTCAGTACGTTATGTCATTATACGCTGTATTGTTTGTGCCGTTTGTGCAACGTTAGTGCTGCTTTGTGACGGAATGTTTTATTATTCTACCAGCCTGTACTGATTATCACCTCACAATTTATAATTCTCTTTTTTAGATCATGTGGGATGGTTGTAACATTTAGAATTTTCTTTTATTTGAGTCGTGACCTTTATATTATTCAACCAGCCTGCACTGATTCTCACATCACAATATACAATTCTCTCTTTTAGATCATGTGACATTTATATTATTCTACCAGCCTGCACTGATTCTCACATCACAATATACAATTCTCTCTTTTAGATCATGTGACCTTTATATTATTCTACCAGCCTGCACTGATTCTCACATCACAATATACAATTCTCTCTTTTAGATCATGTGACATTTATATTATTCTACCAGCCTGCACTGATTCTCACATCACAATATACAATTCTCTCTTTTAGATCATGTGACCTTTATATTATTCTACCAGCCTGCACTGATTTTCACATCACAATATACAATTCTCTCTTTTAGATCATGTGACATTTATATTATTCTACCAGCCTGCACTGATTCTCACATCACAATATACAATTCTCTCTTTTAGATCATGTGACCTTTATATTATTCTACCAGCCTGCACTGATTTTCACATCACAATATACAATTCTCTCTTTTAGATCATGTGACATTTATATTATTCTACCAGCCTGCACTGATTCTCACATCACAATATACAATTCTCTCTTTTAGATCATGTGACCTTTATATTATTCTACCAGCCTGCACTGATTCTCACATCACAATATACAATTCTCTCTTTTAGATCATGTGACCTTTATATTATTCTACCAGCCTGCACTGATTTTCACATCACAATATACAATTCTCTCTTTTAGATCATGTGACCTTTATATTATTCTACCAGCCTGCACTGATTCTCACATCACAATATACAATTCTCTCTTTTAGATCATGTGACCTTTATATTATTCTACCAGCCTGCACTGATTTTCATATCACAATTTACAATTCTCTTTTTTTAGATCATGTGAGATCGTTGTAACATTTAGAATCTTCTTTTATTTGAGTCGTGACCCAACAATCATACAGTCATCGTCTGTGCCAACTTGGCCATCCACCATTTTGATTTATTTTATTTGCAAGCCTTTGTGTTTTGCATTTACAAATCGGTTTTAGAAAAGAATACTTTAGGATTTTCTAACAAGGCCGTACCCAGTGGGGGTCCATAGGGTCCAACCCCCCCCCCCCGAAATTTAATTTTTTTTATGCATGACTTATGCAATGTTGTAAGGTGTAACTCATCATCACTACCACCAACAACAAAAACAACAACAACATCATCAACATCACCTTTCATGATAATCATTTTCAGGTGTTAGTCCTCTTTTGTCTGTCAATCCTTCAGACACCCCCCCACCCCGAAAAAAAGCTTGGGTACGGCCCTGTCTTGTAATATGAACTTTATACGACAGCATTAACAACAACGGCTATTTTCTACAATCTCAGTAGCGAGGATAGTTGAGGCGATGGATTCGTAACCAAGAGGCTGTTGGTTCGAATCAAATTCCATCCCTGCCTCTTCCACAATAGATAGCCAGCGTCTATGGCACGTTGAATACACCAGTTCCCGTTAGATCACTAAAATTAAGCAACGTCCAGCGAGGTTGTAACATGTGGATGTCCACGTGGGTTCGCGTCCTCGTGATGTTGACTATTTTTCCGACTTAACCCAGGCTGGGAATGGTCAATGTGGGTAGCTGGTTTGCAAGTTTCCAGCGATTGGAGGGTGAAACCCCCGTCTTGAATGACCAATAGATGTTAAAGAGACGTTAAGCCAAATAAAAAGAAAAGAAAAAAAAAATCTAAATGTATGTCGCACAGATAATTCCAATCAGTCTCAATAGAGAGCTGCAACCAGTTTTCTTTTTGTACCACGATAACTCTCAAACGCCGGAGTGTGGTGGTCTCATCTAAAGATGTTATTTCGGGGGGGGGGTCATGTAAGGGGAGTTTTACCATATAGGGATTATAGGAAAAATCAAACTTTTTCAAAAATTTCGTGGGGGGGGGGAGACCCTTAAAACCGGGTCCTGGATACGAGCCTGGAGGGGGGTAATTTTTTTCGTGACTATTCCAAAAGTTTTATTATTGAAAATAACAAACCAATAAATTGCTTTTCAAATGTGCTATAAAAATTCAATCTTTGATCTGGCTGAGGTGTTAGGTGTTGTTAACCTCTCTTGCAAATGATTGCACTTGCATTGGACACCATCTCATTTGCATGACTCATAACCGTAAGATATCTAGATGCCCTATCACAACATATCAAGGACATACACTCTTTACTATCAAACTATGTGTTTATGTATTAAGTAACGCCTTCGTCCTAACTAATAAGATGGTAACAAGTCCATCTCTCATCCTCTTATAGAAAATTCTCGGAGGGCATTTTTTTGTAACACTAAAATTATATGTTCGTGTAGGAGTATAAATCAAAGGTCTTGAAGTAATTAGTTTTGATTTATGTTTTGTTAAACCTATTTTATAATTTAGTGTCAAGGTGAAAAAGATTTTTAAGATATTATACGGTAAGTAGGGGTGAATACCTAGATGTTTAAATTATAAGTGTAGCTACGGAGGGGAGCTTCATTAGTTGACGGTCCGAATCCCGTGTAAATACAGAAGATTTGTTGATTACCAGACCGATTTTCTGGATACCACTAGAGCGAGGACGAACAGCATCTAACTCTAAAGCCCTCCATACACGTGCGAACAATTTGCACAAACTCTGTGTTTGTACAAACGCCTGTTCGTACATACACTTAGCAACCTATTGCGCAAACATCATTTCGATTTGTCTGGTGTTGTTTTTGAACATGTCATAGGAGCAGGAGTTGACTAACCCAAAGTTTGCATCAACCGTACCATACACGTCAAACAAGTACTCAAACAAGGAGTATTTGTACAAATTATTTCCATCCTGACCGATTTTACTCAAACAGTTTGCGCAACCATTCAAACAGCCCTACAGACGGTCAAACTATTTGTACAAACACCGAGTTTGCGCAAATTGTTCGCATGTGTATGGGGGGCTTAAAACGTATGGGAAGGAGGTGGAACCAACTAGTTTTCAATAAAACAAGATTTTCTGAAGAAAATTTCCCAGTCTATGATTTTTGTGGTACTAATAATCTCTTCAATGTTCTACCAAACCAACTCGTTTTTCCTCTGGCAATGCCGCAACTGTTTGTATTGCCCAACAATATACTCGTATGTTGGATCACCTATATTCATTACCGTTCTTTAATTACTGACCAACCAACTGACCATTGGCTGACCAGACTCCTTTACACCCTGTATATATCTGTTTGTGTTGCCCAACAATATACTCGTATGTTGGATCACCTATATTCTCAACTGACCATTGACTGACCAGACTCTTTTACACCCTGTATATATCTGTTTGTGTTGTCCAACAATATACTCGTATGTTGGATCACCTATATTCATTACCGTTCTTAATTTACTGACCAACCAACCGACCAAGTGACCATTGACTGACCACAAATTTCAATTATTTGATCCCACATTGATGATGACTTTAATGAAACAAAGTGATGGTGGGTGTCCGATTGCCAATCTCAACCTAATGCAGAATGCAGAGGTATCCAATTCATCATTTGCTTGAGGCCCGATATGAAACTAGTATGATTGGTATGTGTGTGTACTTAATATCAGTGCAGTGGTAATTTATAACCGGGGAGTAACCTGTTAACCCTAGCATTGCAAAGGGGGGGGGTA
>CM022884.1:7197968-7230178 GCA_012654025.1 Pachypsylla venusta | reverse complement strand
TTCCCCCCCCCCCCTTGGCAATGCTAGGGTTAAAAAATCGTGGAATTTTCCTAAATTTGGACTGAAGAAGTACGAAAAGAAATTTTAAAATTGAACAAGTCGGAATAGTAGATAGATTATTTAGCCCTGAAAATAATCGAATATTGTACCCCCTGACCGGAAAGTCTTGAATTCCGAAACTGGATGATATATGTTCTGAGATAGATCCAACTTTAGCAACAATGTTAGTGACCACTTCTGATACATAGATATAATATTTACAGACTTTATATGAGACAACCTTGAAACGCCCCAGGCTGAGAGGTTGGTACACGCGACGACTTATCAATGTCAACTATTATTGCAGGAGGTCAGGAACCGGTTTGGCATAAATTTGGCACAAAACAGTAAAATCGGTCAAGCGTAAGTAGTTGTACTTGTATATTTCCGTAGCTTCCCACGCTATTTTGAAAGAATGTGTATTTTTGTGTTTGTCTAATCTTCGGCCAAGAAAAACATTCAAAACAGGGACATTAAGCACCACAGCATTTCAAGAATAATAATAAAATAAATATTATTATTATTCGATATGGTTTTCGCCACTTAGATGGTTGGTTTTTCCCCAGGTAATTATCGAATTTTTCATTGAATTTATGATCAGAATTAAAACTACAAAATTAGCCAAAGATCATACCACGTTGAATACACCAGTTCCCGTCAGATCACTGAAGTTAAGCAACGTCGGGCGTGGTCAGTACTTGGATGGGTGACCGCTTGGGAACAGCACGTATATTTGGCTCATTTTTTCGGCCCAACCCAGGCTCGGTGAGGTCAATGTGGGTAGCTGGTTTGCAAGTTTCCAGCGAATGGAGGGTAAAATCCCCGTTTGAATGACCAATAGAAGTAAAAGAGACATTAAGCCAAATTAAAAAAAAAAAAAGAAGAATCGTAGCTAAGCACGTGCGAAACAGCAGCTAGTAAATAATAAATGCTGTTTCTTTGTGTTATTATGTCACAACTTTGGTACCTATACTCACTACAGTATTTTAGGATTTTCCAACATCAATCATTATCCAATTAATTTCCATTTTTCAACTTTGCCTACAAGGCATCGAGTCACTATGCGCATTTATCTCCATAACTACTCATTGTCCTCAGGAGGCTGAGTGGGCCCCGAAACAAAATGACAAATAATTGTCCCTGCCGATATTCGAAAGCGGGTAGTAAGTAATGCAATTAGATAAGTGTTTCTAGCATCACTAAGGTGGTACTTGTATCGATGGAGCTCACAAAAAATATAGGGAAAATATTCATTGATTTCCGTTGGATCACCGAAGGTAAGCAACGTCTAGCGAAGTTTGCACCCTCATGATGCCGGCCCAACGCAGTCGAAGTAACGTCAATGTGTGTAGCTTGTTTGTAAATTTTCACCAAATTTACAAACCAGGAGAGTAAAACCCTTGTTTCGAATAACGAATTGATGCTCGTACTTACCAAAATATTGTTTACGAGATCTATCCAATAACCAATAATTGAAATCTGATCTCAGATACATCAATAATTAACAAACGTGGAAAATCTTTGTAATTATTTTTAAACTAAAACTAATCACAAGTGATGAAATTGTAAAAAAAAAATTAATCAATAAAAAATAGTTAATTAATAATTAATAAGCACAAAATTTGGGAATATCTAATAAAATATTTAAAAAACTATAGATATATTTATGTTTTTTAAAATATTTAATTTATGAAATAAATCTTAGCTTGAAGTTTAATTAATTATTTTTTTTATAAATTAAAAAATTAGTCGATTTAATTAAAAAAAAAGAATTCAGAAAAATATATTGAAAAAATTAATAAATATAATTATTATTAATTAATTGGTAGAATAAATTTTAATCAAATAAATTTTTTTTAATATATTTCATTTTTTATTTACATTTCTGCACGTGCGGAAGTTCGTTCTGTATTGACTGCAACTGATGCTGATGCAATGGAGATACTGTTTTGTGTTTTGAATGTTGGGTTTTTGTTTTTGTTCGGTTAGCTTTGTTCGGTGTTCGGTGCCTATCTGTTCTATGGTATCCTCAATCTTCATCCTGCCTCTAAAGATCCACACACTCTCCATTGTGTTATTCCTCTACATAAAAAAAAAATCACCTGAGCTGAGTTCAAATAAGGAAAAAATAAAATACGTTGGAAATAATTCACCAAAATACTATCTCTTTTTCTTCTTTAACTTCACCATTTCCCAATTGTATTTGGGTTCGGCGTTGTCTTCCTTAATTCTACCATGCCATAACATTCTGTTCTGTGCCTACTCTCTTTAGCTGTATCCTTGCCTGGTAGGCATGCTAACCCTCGCTTTCTTCTCACATTATCAATGCGTAGTAACTGATATTTGTTGATGACTTTCCATCATTGATTTGAAGCAGAGTTTTCGAAAGGCTGGGTGCCCCTCCTGACACCAAACCTTCTGTATTTTCTCGGGATGATGATTTCCTCTTTGCTGCTGTACATCTGTCTCTGCTTCAATCTCCTTCTCTACTCCAGCTCACCGCTATTTACTCTTCCATGGGTTTGTAAATTGTAAAATGGGCTAGAAATAAAGAACCCAAGTTTTTCACTATGGTCGGATGGCTTCCTCCTTGCTGCTGTACATCTGCCTCTGCTTCATTCTCCCTTCTCTACTCCAGCTTACCGCTATTTACTCTTCCATGGGTTTGTAAATTGTAAAATGGGCTAGAAATAAAGAACCCAAGTTTTTCACTATGGTCGGATGGCTTCCTCCTTGCTGCTGTACATCTGCCTCTGCTTCATTCTCCCTTCTCTACTCCAGCTCACCGCTATTTACTCTTCCATGGGTTTATAGATTGTAAAATGGGCTAGAAATAAAGAACCCAAGGTTTTCACTATGGTTGGGTGGCTTCCTCCTTGCTGCTGTACATCTGTCTCTCTACTCTAGCTCCCCCTCTAATACGGCGGTTAATTATTTTCTATTATCGTTATAATTATTTTATTAGTAAACAAAATTCAGAGCAACATTTAGAGGGTTGCGTACTGCGTAATAAATACCCAATCATCTGCGCAGTTAAATAAAGAAATACCTTTGTTTTTGGAAAGGCAGCGTTAATGAGAATCGTAGCAACGAGCACCTTGTTCTATCTAACATTTTGCCGCACCAGTTCCTTAAAAGTTTACCAAACTGTATTTTAGGTATAAAATTTCAGAGAAAACGAAATTTCCCTTCCAATAATATCAAACATCCCTTATGAATCCTTTGTATTAATTAATTCTGAAAATAGAAAATTTCATCTGCCCCGAATTAGGGGTATGAACAATGTGTGATATGTTATTAAGCGGCTGTCTGAAAGCACCCTTACGCCACCCTCATTCCGATTGATAGAATAGTTTAGGGTGTCCGCAGACAGCCATACTTAATACGCAACTTATCGCATAGGATAAAGAAATACACATGCTCCTGAAGTACTGTACTTTGTGTCCATGAGGGGCCCGCTTATTCTCCTAAGGGATCTTAGAGGTATATACAGGTATATGCACTAAAAGGCTCCTAATATACTATATTTTGGGCCAATCAGGTTGTGGATTTTCCTCTATAGAAGAAAAAGGCTCCTTATGATCCTCTAGCACAGCTACAAAATAGTCAGATTACTGATCAAAATCAAATATTCTGTAAGTCTTGGGGTGCTCTCAGACAGATGCGTAGGTACATATTATTTTTTTTCTTTTCTTTTATGGGAGCGCGCAGATCGTGCAATTCACAGACTCCCATGACAACCTGTATATATATATATATATTTTCCTTCTATATATGCGGAGACATATACTATGCAATAGGATCAGGAAGTATGTGGATATCTGCGACCAACGTGACCTTTGGAATATTGCTTTTGTAAAATATCTCACAGCGAAAGCGTTCTAAAACATCGATGAAAATGTACAACAACGCAATTATTACCCAGTCCGGGAATAATTTATTTTAAGCGTACACCCTCTCACTAAATAACCTTATAAAGTTACTTAACTTTATTGACAGGAAAAATGAAAAAAGGACTTCCTAAAAACAATAATACTGATACCAATTCATTGATTAATTAGGTATACCTAAATATCAAAAGAATAAAACGCCACAATGGGAAAACAAAATTTTTTGAGCTTTGCGCATTGGATATCTAAATTATGTAAATAATACCAGGCGAACACAAAATTTTGAAAAAAATGCTATTTTTGAAGCAATATCACGATATTTTTTGGAACGGTAAGAGATATCGAGGAACAGTTTGGTTTTTTGTACTCAGCGCATCAAATGACGGTGTATAGAGGACGTTTGAATGGAAAATTTTGCCATTGATTTTCCGCTGATAGAAAATCACAGGGGTTCTACCTTCTATTTTTTTGTCGAGAAAAATCGAAAATTGAAAAGTGTGATTACTCTAAAGAGATGTATTTAACCTCTCAAATCGATAGACAATCCACTCTGTAACGTATCGCTCCGAGTTATTCTATTTTTTTTTTTTTTTAACTTTTTGGTATATACTGCGCCCCAACTTTTGAATCACCAATCTGTCACTCAAAAAATGGTCTGCGTGAAACCTATACAGGGTGTCTCAAAGCAACAGAAAGAATATTCGAAACAAGCAGAAGCACGTATTTCTTTATTTCTAAGGGGAAAGTATTTCTAGTAGTTTTCAAATTTTGGTAACTTTCAGGTGATACCCCAGGGGGTCGCCTTTAAAAATTGTAAAAAGCACTACCCCTTTTGTAATACAATTTAGAAAAGTAAAATAAAATGAAAGTATTTTAAGATTTATTTGAGATTTATACTCAAAACTGGTTCGGATTTATTCCAAGGTGAAGTAGGGTTTTTATATACCTACCTTTGTTTTGATGAAACTCTTCAGCCAATGTTTTTTTTTCCTAGAAGTAAAACAAAAAATATTTCAGTGTTTTTCGAATTTTGACATCGTGCACCCACATACCAGCTCTACTCAGATTCCCGTGTTATTTTTCGTGGTATAAAATGGATACTGTGAGGGGCAAGCTAGGGTTACTCTGTCGCAGAATAGCTAAAGAAAGAAGACACTGAACAAAAGGTTGTGGCATGATAGAATTAAGGGAAGCAACGCCAACCTCAAATAGAATTGGGAAAAAGATTGGAAAGATATTAAAGTTTGAAATTTGAATTCTTTTCATCCAAACTTGAATCTGTAACATCCCAACAGACGTAGAAATATTATACGATAGTAACAAAGATCCTATTTGGATTACAAATCTCAAATATTGCTGTTGGAAAGCGTGTCCACTCAAGTAACGTCCAATATCATTTCTGACATCCTCTTTTAAAGGGTTATACTGTCAACCCGTTAAGTCTAAGGCTTGTATGCAGAGACATTTTTCGTTCCCTGCAGTGAACACTACAGGAAAAACCTGATTCCCTGTAGGGTGGTCGCGAGCTTGCTGTAGGGAACACTTCGACCTTGACAATTCTTTTTTACTTCCACATTTCTCACAGGATTACCGATACCGTTGAAAATTAACGGTGAAAAGATTTTTTTAAAAATAAATACAATGCTGGACGAGCTGAATTATTTATTGTCTGCCTTTTACCAAAGGCAAAGTAACAATGGCACGTCATCTAGATTATATATATCCAGGATTTGGAAGAGTTTATGCTTGTCAGACAAGAGGAAGATAATAGAATCCAACGAGTTTATTTACGGGATTGTGGGAACATGGATTCGCAGGCCCTTCAAACAATCGTCTCTGCATAACAAAATCAGCTGTAGGGATACATGCTCCTACAGTGTTTACTTCATAAACACTGCAGGGATCCTTACAGTGAGAACTCTGCATACCACCCTATATTTTTTGTTGACGCGCCGCCTCTGTAAATTACACCTTAACAAAAATAATTTGACCTTCAGCAAAATATTAAATGATAAGATTGTTTTGATAATAACAAGATCCGCCTTCAAGTAATTAGACATTAAGGAGTAATGTTAAAGTGCGGTGCGCGGGTCACTGAACGAGATGATGACCTCAGCCAATGTCAAAATATTTTACGTACCTAGTAAATCAAGTTGAGGCATAGGCAGATTCTCCCGAAAAGAAGGGCCTATTATCTACATTCGTATATCCCTCAGTAGTGATGGCACAATATATCGAAAATCGATATATTTTCTCCCGATGTATCGATATATTTTTCACGATATATCGTTTAATATGTACACTAATTTAGGTTTTTTTCAATGTCCTTAATATAGCGATAAAATTTGAAGTCCATTTTTTTTTTACTCGAAGTTTTCTATTTTAGGGGGATCCTACTTCTCCCTTTGAAATTGGCCATTGGTGGAAACTGGAAAGTAGGGGAGGGTCAGGTTAGGAAAGTACAGAGAGGGGACGACATAACCACCAATTCACCTCGTAAAATTCTAATTTCTAATAGACCGATATAATATATGGTCGATATATTTCTCATATATCGATATATTTGAAATTCGATATATTTTTGCACGATATGCCATCACTATCCCTCAGTGCTTTTTTGAACGTACTTTTTGACAAGGTATTGTAAAGCGAGCTACATGTATGTGCATGTGGGACTAGTGACCTAAGTGTCAAAAAGAATTAGCAGCTTGCTAATTCTTTTTAAAACGTTTATTGTAAAACGTTTATGCCATCACTATCCCTCAGTGCTTTTTTGAACGTACTTTTTGACAAGGTATTGTAAAGCGAGCTACATGTATGTGCATGTGGGACTAGTGACCTAAGTGTCAAAAAGAATTAGCAGCTTGCTAATTCTTTTTAAAACGTTTATTGTAAAACGAGCTAAATGCATGTGGGACTAGTGACCTAAGTGTCAAAAAGATGTAGCAAGCTATTTGTATTGTAAAACGAGCTACATGTATGCGCATGTGGGACAAGTGATCTAAGTGTCAAAAAGAAGTAGTAAGCTACTTGTATTGTAAAACGAGCTACATGTATGTGCATGTGTGAGTGGGACTAGTGACCTAAGTGTCAAAAAGAAGTAGGAAGATATTTGTCGTCGATTGTAAAGGATGACCAGGCTTAGGATCACACTTTCCCTTATTACAGGGCCGTAGACAGGAAATCCCGGGCGGATGGAGGGGGGACGACTTACGGCCTCTTGTACTGGGACGTCTAGCTTTTATGTTAAGCTAAATTTTCTCTGAATTTGGCCTGGATGGACTCTTCCCCCTTTCCCCTGTTTTATAATAATAATAATAAATGCTGCAGAATTGTAGAATTTTCACAATATCAATCATTATCCAATTCCTTTGAATTTTTCTATTTTACCTACAATGCTGGCGCCGGATTGCTATGCGCATTTATCTCCATAGCTACTCATTGTCCTCACGAGGCTGAGTGGGCCCCGAAAACATCCAAACCACAGTGACAAATGTCTGCCCTGCCAGTATTCGAACTTGGGTCTCCCGAGTGCAAGGCGAGTGCAGTGATTACTGAACCATGAGAGCTGGCTTTTCCCTCTGTTTTCAGGCTTGTCTTTATCCTTTCATTCAAATATTTGCAGCTTCTAAAGAAGCATTTACACTAAACAGGACAGTGTCGGCAAGTTGTTCTCGCGGATCGTGAGCTCACAGTGATGCACTATCACTGTCACGTGCTGGTCTAGTATGAACATGTTCCTTCAACTGCCTGAAAGAATATTTTTAGTTTTGCCGGGCTAATAACTTTGCCGGTCACGTCAACTGTCACTGCTTAATGTGAATGCTCCTATAAAAAGAATATAATTTTAAATAATAAAACATATTTATTTTATTTGTTTAAATAACTACTACATTGGGTTTTTATTTTTGTTTTAATTTTTTTTTTTTTTTTTATATTTCAATTTTTGTATATAAGATTTTAATAATCAATATTAACTTAATAATTTCTAACAATAACAACATTGTAATAATACATAGGCTGGTCCATAGGTCGAGAGAGAAAACACTCAATTCAAACCAGGAGAGAGGAAGTAATCCGGTGTCACAACGTCTGCCTGGGAATCCAGGGATCGCGGGTTTGAAACCCAGCCGAGGTAATGCTATCTTATCCTCTATAGGAGATTTTGACCATTTTTTAACTGTTTTTTCGATATTCTGTCGTTTTTGGATCTTTTTTAATTTTCTGTCATTTTGAGAGTAAATAGAAACTTAAAGACATACTATCAAAGTAGGGTGCTTTTCATCAAATTCTGGTTTTTATGTAAGATTATTTTGGATTCAATTTTCTTTGTAATGTGCACCAAAAATATTAGCACACACCTATATACATACCTATATACCACATAATTATGAGACTTGGTCTAACTGCTGGTACAATAAGACCCTTAAGGGTCTTCGTAAGGCAGTATTAAAAAAAAGGCTATGGCTGATTCCATTTATCCATAGTGGCATCATCGTTTCCGATGGTAGCCGGATATATGAGAATTCAATCTTAAAGAATAGAACAGAAAGTGAGGAAACCATGAAGCGGAGGGGCGGTGAAACTCTAGCGCTAGTGTACATAGAGCGACTCTAGCGCTTGTGTAAATAGAGCGACTCTAGCGCTAGTGTAAATAGAGCGACTCTAGCGCTAGTGTACATAGAGCGACTCTAGCGCTAGTGTACATAGAGCTACTCTAGCGCTAGTGTACATAGAACGACTCTAGCGCTAGTGTACATAGAGCGACTCTAGCGCTAGTATAAATAGAGCGAATCTAGTGCTAGTGTAAATAGTGCGACTCTAGCGCTAGTGTACATAGAACGACTCTAGCGCTAGTGTACATAGAGCGACTCTAGCGCTAGTGTAAATAGAGCGACTCTAGCGCTAGTGTACATAGAGCGACTCTAGCGCTAGTGTACATAGAGCGACTCTAGCGTTAGTGTACATAGTGCGACTCTAGCGTTAGTGTACATAGTGCGACTCTAGCGTTAGTGTACATAGAACGACTCTAGCGCTAGTGTAAATAGAGCGACTCTAGCGCTAGTGTACATAGAGCGACTCTAGCGCTAGTGTACATAGAGCTACTCCAGTGCTAGTGTACATAGAACGACTTGCACACCAACATCGTTATCGTACCACAATAACGACAAAGACAAAAACAATAGTACTTGCTATGCATACTGTAGTCATGGGTAATTTTAATTACCTATGTCGTTGTGTGGTGTGCATAGTCTTAATGTCACCTAAGTGTGATGTGGAGCACCCTTAGCGGCTGTCCAATCTAACTGCATGAATTTCCACCATTTTCTGTTCTATTCGTTAAGGTGGCATCCTCGTGTCCGATGGTAGCCAGGTGATGAGAATGCAACTCTAAAGTTATTGTTTGCTGCTTAGAGGGGTTTTTTCCTCTATTTTCGATAACCTCTGTGTTAAAGCAAGGCAAGAGTACAGGGAAAGGAAGAAAGAATGCAAGCATGAAGGAGACACAAGAGTTTGTGGGAAACACTGAGCAACTCTCCACAACGGCATGAAGGTTGAGGAGCCCTTTGGAAGAGATATCTGTGGGGTCATTCTCGTGTGGCCAATCCTCATCACTCATATGGGGTCTTATTAAACCTTATTGTTGGTTCTCGTGATGAGATCTTTCAGTAAATCTCCTAAAATATGGTGTTCTATTTGAAAGTAACTTTTTAAATTAGGGAACGTTTTTAATAGTCTCTCTATACTTTCAATTAAACACTATAAACATATTACAAACATTGGTAAAAATAAATGGCGTACGTTCAAAATTAGAACTGCCCTTGATAATAGTAATACAATACTTGTTCATTATCTTAATTGAAAATAGTGAACATTTTGCATGGAAAATGTGCAACTCTTTAAGGGTCTCCATACACTGAAACCAAAAAAAAATGAGACAGCCGTCCGTCATCGGTTAATATTTAAATTGAACATATGAACATATAGGTTGTACCTAATAGGAGAAAAGAGTTCTCCTGAAAATCACATGTTCTATGTGTCAAAAAAGGGGTACATTAATTAAATAATAATAATAAATTATTAGCCCGTGAGGAATACCTGATCCGCCATAATAAAATATGTCAATATATTCGTTACAATATTTGTAAGAAATTCAAGTTTTCTGTGCCTGATAAATGGTTCAAGCACGTACCCCAAGCTGTAACAACAAATGAAGAAATTGTAATTTTATATGATCATCCAATTCAAACTGACAGATCGATCTATCACAAACGACCAGACATCGTGATCAAAGATAAAAGAAATAAAACATGTTCCCTGATTGATGTATCTGTACCCAATGACACCAACATAATCTCAAAAGAAGGCGAAAAAAAACTAAAATATAAGGATCTGGCGATTGAAATACAGAGGATGTGGGGTATGAGATGTACCATCATTCCAATAATAATCGGCGCCCTAGGCACAGTGCCCAGGACACTGCATTCCAACCTGAAAATGATCCCTGGAATATATAATGTATCAGACATACAATCGTGTGCACTTCTTGGAACAGCACACATAATGAGGAAATTTGGAATTTAATAACAACACCAATATGTAGGTCTAATGTCCAAAGATTATGGTTTAATCTCGATATTAGACCGTCAAAAACGGAGNTTCCCTCTGTGTGAGCAGGTCATCAAATATTACTTGAGCCGCAGTGCAACTCAATATAATAATAAAATTTAACCTAATTTGTTGCGGATTATCTATCTACCATGAAGATTGTTATTGAAAGTAATTTAAATTCCAGCATATTTAGAGCCCTAGACTAGACCGTGAGTTCGATGAATAATTTTTAATAAATTTTGAATTTCCCGCTTTTTTTCCTCTGTGCTCGATTACTTTTGAGGTTCTCCGAAGACGTTTGGCAAAATTGAGATCTTTCTTTGGATAGAAGTATATGAGCCTTTAAGATACAACGAACCAAGCGGAGCCTGTTAGTACTAAACATATAATTGAAATATTTCTATCTCGACATGAATCATCCAGTATAATTTAATTACTAAATTTTTAAAAATTAATATTTATAATTTTTTTTAAAAATTTATTTATATAGGTATATTATTTTTTTCCTTCCTCAAATAGTGTTTACTAAATTAAAAAATAATTCAAGAATTATTTTTTATATAATAATAATAAAAAAAAACACAGTTGATCAACATTCTCTATAATTTAATTTGAATAATTAATTAAAAATAGGTAAGAAATGTTTTTTTTTTTTGTTGTTTTTTTTTACAACTTAAATATCTAAATTAATTTTATTTATTCAAAAATTTCGAGTGACAATTTTTTTAATGAGGTATATAAAAATAGAGGAAGTATTGAGCAGGTTTTATTTTATTATATATTTTCTTACTTTCTCTTCCCAAATATATACGTAGTAAAGTAGAAGCAATGAGTTTGACCGGTGTCTCACACTTCTTCAAAAATTAAATGGTAAGTATACATAAGTCCTTTCTTACGATTTGCCGCAAAATCAAACGGTTTTCTAATAGGGCACTTTTTATAACTTCCTCAAAAAGATAAAGAAAATAGATTTTTTTTTTGTCTCTCACATAACTTCCTCAAAAATTTAATAGTAGTGAGAGTTTTATTTTCGTTTCATTTGCCTTCAAACTACTACCTCAAATATGTTATGCTAATAGTACAAGAAGAGGGTTTTTCTTCTCTTTTTTCTTGACACTGCTTACTACTTCCTCAAAATGTAATGATAATACCATTTATTTGTGCTCTCACAAATAAAGTTCAATTGATTTTCACATTATTTTCTCTTAAAAAAGTTCACGCTAATGCCAATACAGCTTTTTTGCTGCTCTTAAACTACTCCCTTACCATTTAGAGTAATTTTTTTGTTTTAATGTAGTAATTTGTAATAGTTTTTGGTTTCTTATTTACAATAATGAACATGTGGAATCATTTAAAGAGTAACTATATTTTTATTTTAAAAATTAGTAAACAAGTACAGCGATTTTTATTTTTATCTTTGGCTTAACGCCTCTTTTAACATCTATTGGTCATTCGAGGCGGGGTTTTACCCTCCGTTCGTTGGAAACATGCAAAACAGCTTGATAAATTATTTCGTCATTCTTCAAGTTTGCCATTTCTTCTCCAACTAGGAGTGTAAACAGCTACCCACATTGACCTCACCCAGCGTGGATTGGGCCGAAATAATAGTCGGCGCAAACCTACGCGAACACCTACATAATACAACCTCACTGGACGTTGCTCAACTTCAGTGATCTAACGGGAACTGGTGTATTGAGACGCTGGCAAATATATGTAAAATATTTTGGTTTACCTTTTATTTTCAATAATGATCCTAGTTCCCTTCTACATGTGAGGGGCAAGACTATTTCGGATGACTTTGACAAGACGACAATGCCTGGAGGGATAGCATTGGTGCAATACTGAACACCAAAGTCCACCGACTATTGTAATAAAATTAAGGAAAAACGTCCCAGAGACAGTGTGTCCATAACAGGTGGCACGTGACCACGCTGGATAGTCAATGTTAGAAATAACCATTAGCGTGGTGGTCTCCAGTCTGGGAAATCAACAGTGTAGACCCCTTCATGAGATAGGAGATAAATTTAACTTCATGGATCGTCCCAGAGACAGTGTGTCCATAAAAGGCGCCACGTGACCACGCTGGATAGTCAATGTTAGAAATAACTATCAGCGTGGTGGTCTCCAGTCTGGGAAATCAACAGTGTAGACCCCTTCATGAGATAGGAGATAAATTTAACTTCATCGATCGTCCCAGAGACAGTGTGTCCATAAAAGGCGCCACGTGACCACGCTGGATAGTCAATGTTAGAAATAACTATCAGCGTGGTGGTCTCCAGTCTGGGAAATCAACAATGTAGAACCCTTCATGAGATAGGAGATATTTAACTTCATCGATTGTCCCAGAGACAGTGTGTCCATAAAAGGCGCCACGTGACCACGCTGGATAGTCAATGTTAGAAATAACTATCAGCGTGGTGGTCTCCAGTCTGGGAAATCAACAATGTAGAACCCTTCATGAGATAGGAGATATTTAACTTCATCGATTGTCCCAGAGACAGTGTGCCCATAACAGGCCCCGCGTGACCACGCTGGATTGTCATGGACAGTCGGTGTTAGAAATAACTATCAGCGTGATGGTCTCCAGTCTTGGAAATCAACAATGTAGAACCCTTCATGAGATAAGAGATATTTAACTTCATCGATCGTCCCAGAGGTATTGTGTCCATAAGGGGCACCATGTTGCCACGCTGGATTCCCATGGATACGTATGTCTGAGACATCAACATTGTGGGCATCTATTTGATGATATATTTGTCCTTGTCTTCCTATTTGGAACAAGGGATCTGATCCGAAAGGGGACAAAATAAAAATTCGATCAAAGTTCTTCATCTTTCCCCCACGAATTCAATCAACTATCTCAAGCTTCAATCATTAAAATGAGCATTCAGATTATAATAATGTTACAAAGAAAACACCTCTTTAGGATTGGTGAACTTTATCTAATAACTATCTTATTTAATTACTGAACCACTCTTTTGGAGAATTGTTCACTTGACAGAACATGAACCTATTCTTATTGGTGAACTTATGCAATTACTGAACCACTCTATTAGAGAATCATTCACTTGACAGAACATTAACCTATTCTTATTGGTGAACTTATTTAATTACTGAACGACTCTTTTAGAGAATCGGTCAATTGACAGAATATGAACCTATTCTTATTGGTGAACTTATTAAATTACTCAATGACTCTTAGAGAATCGTTCACTTGACAGAACATGAACCTATTCTTATTATGGAACTAATTTAATTACTGAACGATTTTTTTAGAGAATCGTTCACTTGACAGAACATGAACTTATACTTATTGGTGAACTTATTCAATCACTGAACGACTCTTTTAGAGAAACGTTCACTTGACAGAACATATACCTATTCTTATTGGTAAACTTATTCAGATACTGAACGACTCTTTTGGAGAATCGTTCATTTGACTAAGGTTGTTTTAAAAGTTCTTTCGTTCAGTCTTTACCTATCTCTAATGGCAACATTAGGAGCTCTTGGGATTGTTGGTTTCTGGCAGTGGCGTAGCGTCAAGTCATATTTAGTATCCCCCAGGTGACAATTCAACCAACCATTGGTTGAATTGTCACCATTAGCAACCAGAGGCGGAGACAGGTCTCCAATTGAGGGGGGGGAGGGCGATCGTGACTCCAACCTATAATGAACATGCTTAACTTCAGTATTCTTACAGGAACTGGTTAATTCATTGTGCTATTGACGCATATTTTTAATTATTTGAAAATAAATCATTGAAGTCGATTTGTTAGTACCACAGAACATACATAACGAGGAAAGAATGTATGAGTTGAAATCGCTAAACACTTTTAAAAGAATGAGGGTCTTAGCTTTCGGGTCGCGAATTTGAATGTACAGTGCTGGATCCTACAGTCTTTTAGGGGAAAACATCAACCTAGGGTTTGGAGCTAGCTATACCAAACGTACTTCTTGATTGCAAGCGTCGAAATGAAACAATAAAATATTTCAACTCAAAGATCAAAATAAATGAGCGACGCACGAAGAAGAGTTCAAAGATCTTTTCACGAACCCAGCACTGAATTTTTTTATTGAAAATGTAAACAAAGATAGGAGCCTGATGGCGGTAAATTTCAATTTTTTTGAAAATTCAAATCGATTTTTCGATAAAAACATTTTAAAAAAATGAAAACACTATAAAACACCATAATTAGATACAAATCATCTATTGCATACGAAAAAATAATATTTAAGTAAGTAATAAACGAAAAAAATTAAAAATTTAAAACTGGGTCCATCGAGGAAAAAAAAAATCATGTCCGCCATTACATAGAGGTGTTAAGACCCTAATTTTACAAAAAGTGTCCAAAAATTTTTGTACAGAGCTGATACCTTACACTCTTTCCAGTTAATATATATTCAAAGGTTAGTACCAGATATTACCACTTAGATACATAGAAATAAATTTCTCATTACTTCATTTTAATAAACAAATAATTTTTGACGCATCCTCACTGAATTGTCATTTTAAAATATCAGGACATATTTTAAATTAATTATTTAATGAGTAACTATATCAATTAATTATCATTATTATTTTCAATCAATCAATTATCATTATTATTTTAATTACATATTCAACAAACTAAATTAAATAATAATATTAATAATTAATTATTACGGAGTTAAAAAAATATGGTTCACATCAAAACAACATTTGTAGTCCACTCAGAATTGTAGCCCCATCATCAGCTTGGAGCAAACATCAATGTTCAATCAATTGTAGCCCACTCAGAATTGTGGACCCATTACCATCTTGGGACAAACAACAATGATCAATCAATTGTAGCCCCCTCGGAAACTTGAAGCTAACAAGAATGTTCAACCAGTTGCAGCTCAGTGAGTATTGCAATCTCGTAGGAACCCTACAGCAAGCTTGCAAAGTAGCCTTCCAGTGTATAATATACAGGGTGGCTCTGAAATCTTGGCCAAGAACGGGCAACTCTGATGCTATAGTAGTAATGTGACTATACATTTTGTAGAAATATTGATCTCTCCAACTCTAACCTTATTGGCTGTAAAACAAAATCTTGGCCAAGAGCTACATCTTTCAACACATCATTCAAACATTATTCTTGATATCTCCGTAAAATCATAATAAAAATGGAAAAATCAAGTGTCGGTTTTTTCTGGTTCACCTTGTATATCTACATGTATATTTCTCGAAATCAAGTGTCGTCTGTTTCTGGGTCACCCTGTATATCTACATGTAAATTTCTTGAAATCAAGTGTCGTTTTTTTAGCCACCCTGTACATCTACATGTATATTTCTTGAAATTATGTGTCTATTTTTTTGATTCACCCTGTATATCTACATGTAAATTTCTTGAAATCAAGTGTCGGTTTTTTTCTGGGCCACCCTGTATATCTACATGTATATTTCTTGAAATCAAGTGTCGGTTGTTTCTGGTTCACCCTGTATATCTACATGTATATTTCTTGAAATCAAGTGTCGGTTTTTTTCTGGTTTACCCTGTATATCTACATGTATATTTCTTGAAATCAAGTGTCGGTTGTTTCTGGGTCACCCTGTATATCTACATGTTTATTTCTTGAAATCAAGTGTTGTTTTTTCCTGGGTTGTCTTTAGAAACTCAATAGCACATACAACATATTTTTCCTATCATTGAGAGTGAAGACCTTAGCTTCCAAGTTTGCTAATGACATCAAAGGTTACTTAAGTCGTGGTTGACAAAACATTGTCTCGCACACTCGGTGCAAATGGGGCTTCATGAGATTATATAATAAATAATTGATTCACATAAGTTGAGTGCTGGAAAAGCTAACAGAGCTAACTGATTTTTTTAAAATTGTAGAAACAGTTGGAAATGAGATTACCAAAAAGATTTTAAAGGCCCTCAGCTGGAAACTGGAACTATGATGGGGTGTGTTCCCGATCGTCCTGGTGTTTGGAATAAACCACCGTGAGAACGCTAACAGACAAACTTTATATTGCAATAAAATAAATAATTTTCATACAAACCGAATATATTTATTGACGAAGAGTTATTCTCAAACAGATTTTACACTCGACCAAAGATAGCAGAAATAGTGAAATGGAAGGAGCATTCACACTAAGCAGTGACAGTGTCGGCAAGTGATTCCCACTGATTGTGAGTTCAGTGAAGCAATGGCACTCTCACATCCCGGTCTAGTATGAACATGTTCTTTCAACTGCCTGGAAGAATATTTTTAGTTTTGTCGGACAGATCACTTGCAGGCCACGGCACTGTCATTGTCACTGCTTAGTATGAATGCGCCTTAAACAATTTTCACAACCTTCTAAAAAAAAAATTCTCAGTTAGCTCCATTGACTTTTCCAGTACTCATTAAATATCAATTCTATAACTCCATAGCATGAAACTATATAACACTGAACACAAAACAAACCAACCCTTGAACAAAAAGGCATGTTTTCAAATGTTACTATTATTAAAACCGTGTATGACGTTGGCTTGGCTTCCACTTTGTCTGACACAACAGATGATTAAATCATCAGACAATCTAATAAAATCATTCATCTCTTTTCTATACAATGTAAGTTCATTCCAAGTAGTGTACTCTGAGCTTTTGATAAAGACAAGTAGCGTACTATGAATATTGTATCACACGTTACGACCAGACAGTCGTCAATCAATAGGTTAGATTTCAATTTTCTATTCCCTGATTTTGGTTTATTATTTTCAATTAAAAAAAAAATTGTATCAACTAAAAATATATAGGTGAGTCACGAATGCTTTGCTAATCAAGTAAACTAGAAATTGACATTTATATTTCATAATGACATTTATATTTCATAAATTTATTGAACAAAAACGTCAATTACAAAGATTTTAAGTTTAAAAATCGTCTCCTAGAAATCGCTCCTGATAGTCCTCAAGAGTTCCGCATCTAACCTTTCAGGTACCTACTAATAACAAATTCATTTTTCTTTATAGGTCCTTTTAATTTTGAAGTTCGTTCATTCTAATTTTATATTTCCCACTTTTCCGCTTTGGTTTACTTTAATTTTCTCTAAAATTTAAAGATCGGAAAATCAATAACAAAATTGTAATAAAACTTTTATCTGTGAAATTTACCCATTTGCATTGAATTTTGATAACCATTCAAAAACTCTACCAACCTAACTTAGGTTTGTCTAGTATATTGATCAGAAATTGAAGAAGCTTCGACAAAGGCCTGTTTTTTTAACTTAAAAAATTTAATTCACTTATCAGGTAGATAAAATACTTTATCTCCACTTGACTATAAAAATTAAAAGGATGTTAATTACAGCTGAATGTTTTCATACTCTTCAGTACATCATCAGTACTAGGTCAGATGATGTACAATTAAGTCATTTTCCTAAAAGGATGATAAAACTAGAGCTGACTAGTTTCGTACTCTCCCAGGCACATCATCAGCGCTAGGTTGGTCGTAGACTGAACAATGGGAATTTGAAACAATCTAAATTCCCATTCTTCTGTCTTCGACCAAACCAGCTCTGATGATGTACTCAGAAGAGTATGAAACTAGTCAGCTGTAATTAACATCCTTTTAATTTTTATAGTCAAGTGAAGTTATAGTATTTTATCTGCCTTATTATAAAACTAATAAATTGGGAAACATTGTATTTTCATTAATCACACAATGAAATTTCTTATTTTGTTTGAAAAATATTAACATTTGAAAATACGCCTCAAATAATCATCAGTAAGGACGGATAATAAAACTAATAAGAAAACAAAAACAAACAAATCTATTGTTTATAACCAATGTTTTTAAAAAACAAACTTCAACAAACAAACTCACACTTTTTGAAATAACAAATATAATATGAATAACATAATCACGAATCCTACACCCTACACCTAAACCGCGTTGCAAAGTTCATATAGGTGGATGTGCTGAGGGACCAGAACATAAAATTAAATATTATCAGAGTTAGAGTACTATAGCCTCCAACCCAATAAAAAGTATGTAGTAGTAGTAGTAGCGGGCTTTCTCACGAAATCAACCGTTCTTCCCATTTATAGATGCATGATTAATTAAAATGGTAGAAACAGATTGATATACTCCAAAAATATTTTGATGGCCCTAGGCTGGAACTGTGATGGTATGCGTTCCAGGTTGTCCTGGTGCGTAGAACCGGCCATCGTGAGGACGAATAAAAAGTATCGTTGGCAACAATAAACATTATGTCGGTAGGCTGGAGAAAATCAACGCTGTTTGAAAGAGTATCATCGGGTCACTAAACCCCAGAAAGGAACTCGTCCAAAACGATCTGGTAACTGTTCCAACTCTCTGGGCAGTTAAACCTTAGCTGGAGAAATACAAAAAAAGCTCATGAGGCTGAGGTGTAAGGACTCCAAACCTTAGGGGGTAAAGAATGAATGTTTAAAAAAGTAGCGTGTCGTGTCAAAGGCTATCGGACTAGTGTAAATTGAACTTTGAGATTTTTATAATCAGAGTGAAGAAAACCTTAAACACTTGGGAGAACTATCAAAAACAAAAAATCAAAATGAAGATAACAGTTTGGTCTAAGTCCCAGGACAACTCGGAGTATTCCAATTCCAATCAAAGACCATCAGTACCACTAAAAAAATACCTCAGATGGTGGGTTCTATAATTTTAAAAACAGGACAACTTCCAGTTTCACCACTCCAACCAAACATTATCAACGCTAGCAACACAGCAAATGTTGTTGTAGCGGTGTTCCTCTTGAAATCAACTACTCTTCCCATTTCTAAATTCATGTTTGACATTATCAACGCTAGCAACACAGCAAATGTTGTTGTAGCGGTGTTCCTCTTGAAATCAACTATTCTCTAATATGATAAAATCAGTTTGATATGAAATTAACAAAAAGTTGTTGACTGTCCTTGGTTCTAATTGTGATGGCTGAACACATAGTTCCAGGTCATCTGGTGCTTAGAACCAAACGTCGTTAGGATACCGTTCACTAAACTTGTCACAGAGGTAAAATTTTCTTTCATTAAAACTGAGTGTACGAATTAGGGGTAGATATTTTGTTCAAAGGTTCATTGTTGAAAATAATAAGACTTGGCCGATCTATAACTGCATTTGTTAATTTCTGACATGCCATACTATATCCCACGGCCTATCCATGGATTCCAAAAATCGATTCAATAAAATGCATTCGAACGCGGTAAGCAACACTTAATTACTTAAAGTTGATCAATTTTAATGAAATTTGTAACGCTACTTTTAGTCAAATACAAAGGTACAGTTAAAGAGCCCAAGTGAAAAATGAATCCAGTTTACCAAGTATTTTGGTATTTATAAACCAAAAAAATCTCATGAGGTCAAAAATGTTAAAAAGAATACCAAGAAGGTACCGAGATATGAAAAGTTTGAAAAAAAAAAAAAAAAATCAATGTTATTACTGAACTGGTTACAGGTCTCTATTGAGACCGCAATTATCACTGCGACCTTTATTTAGATCTATTGTGACCAGTCTGGTTACGAATACACCGCCTCAACCAACTGAGCTACTGAGGCATTTTTTTAAAAAAGTTATACCCCGAAACCGCTTTCGCATTACTTCAGGGTAAGAAGCTAGCGCAGCTATTATATAAACAGCCAGAGTAGCTCAGTTGGTTAAGCTAAATAGAGGCAAAATTTTCGAAGAAGAAAAAAATCACGTGGACCCTCCTATTTTCCCCCGTGGAGCGGACTCTTTAATTGCAAAAAATTCGGAATGTTCATTTTACTAGTTGGTAACATTGCTGATCCGATTCAATCCCAATGGACTGACCAACCTGTCATACGAGTTTTTTATTCAATGGCTTGGGTGAGGTAAAATGACTATGCTATCAAATAATAATAATTTCGTTTAAACTTAACAAAACAAAATAACAATCTATCAATCGAACACAAAATACTCGTAAAGAAAACATATTGGGGACTGTATGCTTTTTATAAAATCGGTTAATAGACGAAAGCGCACTTTTCCCAGTCCTCCTTTGGAAGCAACTACAAGCTCACGCTACTACGAAGGACTTCAAGCAACTAGACGCTACGAGGCTTCGAAAGAAGATTATCACTTTAAGTCGTTCGTAGTAAGGTATAATCTCGCAGTCACCTTCCTAAGGACGAAATGTCTTTAGGGTTTAGTACGGAACAGTTTTAGTTCTTCATTGGTGGTCACTTTATTTCCTCGAATATTTCGAAAAAAATTAAAACGTTTTATAAAATGAAATAATAATTATTATTAAAAACTCGAAGGTACTAAGACGAAAGATATAATCAAGACTGACATTCTCTTATTTTACAGTTCGAGCAGGGATAGAGTGTCGAGAGTCTAAAATTTACAACTTTAACGTACATTTTTTCTTTTGTCTGAGTTCAGAAGACGTGATTTCTTCCAATCCAATTATGTAAGAACAGGAACATGTTTCTTAAAACATACAAGTCCTGTATTATAGGCAAAATATATTACTGGCTTGTATAACAGACAACACTTCCAAAATGTTTAAATATACTTCTAACACATGCATTTTGCCTGTAAGACAGGACTTATGATTCATGAAACAGGCCCATGGTCCTGTTTAATGAAACACTTGTATTAGAGTTCCTATAATATAAGTATTTTCTAATAAATCACAAATGCCCCTTCTGTATTATTACTGACTAGTATTACAGACAGCAACACTTAACACTTCTAAAATGTTGAAATATACTTCTCACACATGAATTTTGCCTGTAATACAGGACTTATATGACCACAGGTAATACTTGAGATGTTACTTAAGGGTGACATCCTCACGGGCCGGGTCCATCTGGGGTGATAGTGTAAAATGATACAGAAAGCAACTCAGCAATATTATTATGTTTGGGTTACTGATGTAATTATATTGCAATGATTGACTAGATGTATGATGACAGCCTCCAAGATCAGCAGCAAATAACAACTTTTTCAGAGTTGCATTCTCATACATCCGGCTACAAAGACCTTTGAGCATAATTCTCAAAATATATAACCATCCAACAATTTACAATGCCAAATAAAAAAAAAACGAAAAGAAGATAGACACGCGACATTCTATCATGGCTTCTCATCAAGAAACACAAAGCCTATAAAACCAACCAAAAAATCCTCTACAACAAGTCCACCCTCAAAAATAATAAAATTTAAATATAGTTCCATAACAAATTAAAAAAAAACAAAACATTATTTAAATAATCTTAAATATAATATCAATGAATGAGTTAATTTTAATTAATTTATTCTAAAAATCTAAAATATTTATATAAATAGTGTGTATGTAAATATATAAAATAACTGAAAATAAATAGTCATTATTAATTAATTAACAAAATTAAATATGAGTGCGAGACAGTGGTTAAGCCAATAAGGGTTTTTAATTATTCAGATTATTAAAGTGGTGGTATCTCTGATGATGTACTCAGGAGAGTATAAAACTAGTTAGCTTTAATTACCATCTGAATTATTTTATAGTCAAGTGAGGATATAGTATTTTATCTACCTCATTATGGATTTACTTGACATAGTATCACAATTTAACAAAATTATACGATGTTTTTTATAAATATGGTCTTCATTAAGACTGAATGTAATTATCCCTGGTGACTTTTGTTCAGATTGATTGTTAATTGAAGTAGTTCATGATTTTCTTTTCTTTTTTTTGGGGGGGGGGGGAAGGGGGATAATTTTCTGGGTACCCACATGACCCTAATTTTCCATTGCAGTATTTCTGGGGTCCCATTTCAATTATTATTAGCCACCAATATTAGAAGTTTGATAACAATTAAAAGCTTTAGCAGTATACAACAACTTATGAAGAGTTGCAGTCTCTAGCTATGTTGTTGTTGTTAACGTTCTCAACGACTCTCACTGTGTCTCCAATCCAAGGAAGGCGGCCACCCCAACAGGATCTGTCAATGCTGACAGCTCTATATTGGTTGGATTTGATGGGCAGTTGAATAAATGGTTTAAATCATGAATAGCCAGCATACACAGAGAACAACGATCGGTAACTTTTGCATTTAATTTTGATTTATTTGTCTGCAGAGGCCACAGACCATCAACACCGTTCCGACAACAACTTCCTTTGTCTCTAGCTTTATAGCCAAATTTGGTTTCCAAAAACGACTTTTAAAACTTCAATTTAAGTATGGGTTATACACTCTAGCATGATGACCAGTCTCTTAAATTACATCCTTGGGCAACTTTTCACTCATAGCCAGAACTAAATTTCGCTGACCAAACGAAGTAAGGTCTAGTAAGGTCTTTTAATAGCACAATTTTCTTTGGATGACTGCTTATTTTCGAATCCCTTATACAATTTCGATGATCATTAAGGTTAAAAAATTCGCTGATTTTTTTTTCGGGGGAATGTATTGGCCACATAGGGCCAAATAGAGGCCTATTATTTAAATGAGATAAACAGTTCACAGAAATACTAGTAATATTCCTTGACTTTAATAATTTGAAGATTTTTAACCCATTAAAATTGATGCTTTTTACTTTTCTCTGTAACTGTAACTAAAATTAACCCTTTCACATTCCGAAAGGCCAAAAAATGTTGTTGTTTTTCAATCACAATAATTTTACTTTATATGCACAATATACTGATAGCGCGATCGACAGAAAACAGGTTAGATGAAGTTCTTCTTTGATTTTCGAACTTTGAAAACGTACTTCAGCAATCTAGTCCACAATAAATTACTCGTCAATATTATGAGTGAAATACATGTGATTTGTATAGTTTTGCTACACAAATAACAAGTATAAGAGTTGTAATATTAACTTGTAGTTTACAAAGAAATAATAAACACCGTTGGAAAGACATTAAAAATTTAAACTTTTTTTTAGTCTCACTTGAGACTCAAACAGATTTATATAAGTCTCATAAAACTTAAAGCGCCATCTCTTGAGACAATATGTATTGTTTTAATATAGGAATGTATTTGGACATTTAATATTTAGTTTTTGTGGAGATTTTTTTTTTTTTTTTTTTTTTTTTTTTTTTTTNATTTTTTTTTTTTTTTTTTCGTCCATCAACTTTTTCACATTTCTCCAAAGTGAAAAAGTCGACAGACGAAAACTAAAATTTTCCTTTAAAAAATCTCTCGAGACTGAAATTGCAAAGTTATGATTGCAAAAGTGTTCAAAAATCTCACCTTCAATTTGTATTATATTCGACCCTGTCATAATTACAAATCTCAAACAAGGTCGAAGTCCCAAAACTTTTAAACAAATTTGAAACGGTTCTAATGATATTTTAGCTTCGCTCCTTTTTTATGAACAATAAAGATGATAGTATATTGAACGATAAAGTTATCACTTTTAATTAACGGATTGTGTGAAGGGTCTTGTTTGTTCACAAATTATATATATAAAAAAAAAAAATTTAACTAAAATATTAAACTAAAAAATAAATAATATTTATCTCTACCTAAAATTATATTTACTTATAAAAATAATATAATAATAATATCTACACATAAATAACAAACTTAATTTATATTTAATTAAATCATTATTATTATAATAATAATATGAATAAATAGATAAAAAACAACATGGCAAATAATTATAAATTAATTGTTGTGATCGTAAAATTAATATTAAATTAATCACAAATTGTTTTTCATATTTTTCTTTTAATTTAATTATCTTATTGAATTTTAATAAAGAACTATTATCATAAATTATATTATAACACAAGTCTATTTCTATTTTTTTAATATCCTTTACATTTTTTTTCTTAAACCTTTGATCGTTACAATAATTCAATTGAATTCTTTGGAAATGCCTTTTAATGTTTTTTTTACAAATGCTACTTTTCATATTTTTTGATTTAATATCTAAAGGCAGTGTTAACATTTTTTTAATAAAAAATCGTGGATATTTATTTTTTTTTGTATAGGATAATTTATTATTTAAAATTAAATTTAATTTTGAGAAAAATAAAATAATTAAAAATTTAATGCTGGATTTAAATGATACATTTAAATTACCATGAAATGACGTCAAATTTAAAGTAAATAATATTAAACTAAATGGACTCTTGTATGAACATAGAAATGTACTTTGAGAAGGACAACTAAAGTTAAAATTACTAGATAAATATTGAGATAACAATTCAAAAGATCTAGCTCTAGATTTTAGTGTACACTTAAAAGGACATTCAGAAATATATTTAGACATCCTGTTGAGAGAACAGATCCTTCTTTCTGAAATACATTGAATTATAAACTCAAATGTACATTGAAATGTCCTATGAGGAATATATTGAAGTGTATAGTCCGAAGGACATAAATATATCTGTTCAGAAATACACTGGTATGTCCCTTTGAGACGACATTGTCTTCTAGAAAAACACAAAATTGTGTATTTAAAAGAACATTGAGTTGAACTCGGCCAAGAATAAAAAAATATTTTAAAATATTTCTTTTGAAGAATTTGAAA
This sequence comes from Pachypsylla venusta, assembly GCA_012654025.1. Classification (NCBI taxonomy): domain Eukaryota; kingdom Metazoa; phylum Arthropoda; class Insecta; order Hemiptera; family Aphalaridae; genus Pachypsylla; species Pachypsylla venusta. Next base: position 7,205,158 of record CM022884.1, on the reverse strand, counting down.
TGTTAACTCAGGACAATCAGATGATTTTAAATTTTTGAGACAAAACTGTAACATCCTGTCGAAATATAATTGTGAAGATTTTTCAAAAGGACTTTGTAACGTCCTGCTGGAATGACACTGTATTTTTTTCATCAAATTAAATTGAACTATTCTTTTAGAAAAACTTTTAAATGTCTTCAATGATGGACATTGTATTATTTTATAAAAACATTTATACAATGGTGACAAAATAAATATCACATTTGATAAATACAAATTAATTATTTGTAAAAAAAAATTAAAACATAAATAATTAAATTCCATAACAAACAAATATTTCCATCTTTTACATTTTTTGTGTGTAATAAAATCATGGTTTAAAAACATAATAATAATATTTTTTCGATATAAAAATAATAATAATAAAAATGGCGACATTATTAAGAAATTAAATTGAATCAAATATTTAAAGAAAATAATAAAAATCAATGAAAAAAATGCCAATTTAAAATAATGTATTAACAAATAATTATTCAATAATAACAAAGAGTTTGATAGAATTATTTGAAATTTGAACGTAATGTTTAAACTTAAATGTTGAATTTTTTTTACAATGTAATAAATGAATGAATCCAAACAAAGTATAATTCTTATATTATATATACTATAAAGTATATATGTTAATATTTTTGATAAATATAATAATTTTTTACTTATTGAATTTATACTAAAAACTAACGTTATAATGTAATAGAAAGATGGTAAACTTATACATTTTGAGGTTGAACTTGACGATGTACAAGCTTGGGGCTGTGAAAATAGATAGTAACCATTATTTAATTCACCATCATGATTACTACATGTTATTTGTAAAGGTTGATTATACTTATCTAAATTACACTGTGTTCGATTATGTATACAAAATGAAGAGTCACCAGTTTGTTTTTGAGATTTATCACAATGTTCATAACAGCAGGATTCACCATACATTGAATTCGACAATTGTTCACCAGTTTCTGGAATGTTAGGATCTGTGAAATAAAATAAAAAAAGACAATATTATTTCAGGCGTCTCCGCAATAAATATCATATTAGGTTTACACCAGCCACATATCTGGTTCAAATACTGATTGGGCTGAGCTACAGACTGTGTAACTCTGCTGAAAACATGTAACTCTGCTGAATCCTAAGAAATAATATGGATTTCCTTGCTCTGTTGGTGAAAAAAATCCGTTTATTTTCTTGAGTTAAAAAAGGGTAAACATAAAGTCCCCTTTCTCACCTTAATTTTTGAACGCATAGAGATCAATGGCTTTTTTATTGCAAACATTAAAAAATTGCGTCTAATATCTAAAAATGTTATTTTCAGGGAGCGGGGGTATTTGTATATAGAGAAGAACAAATGCCGACTTCTGTAATTTAAAAGTAACCACGAATTTAAAATGGAACCGTGTATTCCACTTCTATTTTTTATTTTTATTTTTTCATCTATAGTGATATCTGAGTTCAACCAAAATTTGGTCCACTAAAGAGTTTGAAAATCGGACGACCAATGCCGGAGATACGAAGTTTGAAAGCCGACAATTTTTGTATGGAATATTTTCAAGTTTCTAGTGTACATGTTAGATAAAGATCTGTAATAAACTATTTTTTTTCTATCCTGAAGATTTTAATATTGGATTTAGTAAAATCTATAATATTAAAATGTAAAATTAAAATACATCCCACCAGACTACAGCCCACGAGTTCGCCACTAGCCTTAAGAATGAGGCTGATGAAATAACCTTAATGTTAACGGTACGCTTGGCTTCCTCTACCAAACCTGAAAACTTGATCCCCAGTATCAGTAAAACAGAGAAACCCAGTCTATGCCGAGCTAAGATTTGGTAACTGCAGTTCCACGGACGTCATCTCCAACATGACCCCAGGAACATAAACAAATAAAATCATACTACCAGAGATGAGTGTTGACAGCAGTATAAAGATCATGATATTAACTGAGAGGTAATCAGATAAGTTTTGTGAAGACAAAAACATATATAACATGCAGGTGGACAGTGCCGTTCTAATACATCACCATCCCTTACTTCACCGCGATTACTAGATCCGATGATATTATTACATCAAAACGTCCTAGAAATGTATCCAGCAACATATTGTCCTCATACAGTAGAACATTCGGCAGAGCAACCCGAAGTTCGTCACTATAATTTAGTTGTCTACGACTAAAATTTAAAAGAACGAGGGAAAGAACTTGGTATGGTTATCAGGTATGCCAAGCACATCTGGGATCCTAATGCCATTAAACTTCCATACCAAGCATTTTATGTACGATCTGTACTTGAGTATGGATCTGTCATATGGACACCATCCACCCAGGTTAGGGGGACTTCAACAAGTGCAATCAAAATTTGTTCGTTACTATTTCAAAAATTAAAATGGTTTATACCCAATATGCTCCCACTATAATGAGTACACTTTACTCTATGACTATCTTCTGCTGGAGCCTCTTAAACAAGAATAAATTAAATTTAAAGGAAATGCTCTAAATAATAAAATATTCAGTCCCTATGTAGGGAAAAAATCAAATTAAAGTTCCGCAACCCAGACTCAGACCCACAAACACTTGGGGACAGTTATTCAATATACCGCACAGGAAAAATACCTTCATGTTCCACTCTCCTATTGTCAGAGCCGTGGATAGACCCATGATCCGCCCTTTATGAATGATTATTTCATCATAATAGGTTAGCAGTCGTGGGGCTGGTTTACAGCAACCCGCCATGAGTTGTTGATACTAAAGAATCCTTACGGATAATGCAGTAGCTTCTGCTTGTTTTCTGCATGGGTAATGGAAAAAATATTGTTTCCGATACACCGGCATGGGCTGGGGTGCCGTGGAAGTATTCTTTTTAAGTCCCCCTATACATAGTGGCTAATTATTTAGTAAACAAAAACCCACGCGTTGTCCCATTCACACCTATCATTCACAAATCTTCCATTATTAAGCTTAACTAGCTGTTTCGCTATGATTCTAATAGGGCAAAGTCATTTTGGGAGGGATGGAGAGCACGGATTCCTGCCCTCCTTTATATTGTAGCCTATATGAACCTTACATGTTTCTAGAGATGGTGTTTAGGATGTTTGCAGTCATTATGAAATATTAATTTCAATAAAAAAAAATTGTATCGAGTGCAAAAAATATTGTTGAGTCACGAGCACTTTCGTCTGTTACGAAAGTTACGACATTATCAAGTAGACTAAGTAACAGACGAAAGCGCTCGTGACTCGCAGTCGATACAAAAATTTTTTTTATTGAAATTTATATCTTACATGTTTTGCCAAAGATCTTAGGGACAATGGTCGTTCTGGGTGGACAGTATTTTCAAAATTTTATTTTGCCCAATCCCGGATAAAACTCGGAAGGCTGGTCATAATTTTGTAAACTATTTCCTAAATTAAGGATTAATAAGATACCCAAAACTTTCTTGCTTTGAGTTGATATGTTGTCGTGACAAAATTTAAGATGTCGGACCGTGACTTGGCGAATTCGTTTAAAAAATTGGAAATTTTTACTATAACTTGAAAACTATTTGACATATTTTAGTTCTCATAATTTTCCTAGGGCCGCAGACCATGATTTTAGGGGGGTCCATTCCCACCGATTTTTCGATATCTGATACCGTTTGGGCTGGTGTATTGTAACATCCCTACCACATACATAGGTCATACATTTCTGATTTATATAATACTAGCTGTTCTCCCGTGCTTCGCTACGGTTACAAAATTCAACAATTCAATTTTAGATTTTTGGTGGAACCGACCCCCAGAGTGAACACGGCTGCTATTCAGAAAATTCAATATTTTATTTAAGGATGTGACTTTTTGTACTTCGGAATACCTTTGTATCAAATTTCAGCTTTCTCGCTCACCCTGAAATGGTACTTCTCAATTCTGATTTTTTGGTCGTGAAAACCTTCCATAAATCGGAGAGAAACCGGAAAATTTCAAATTTTATATTTTTTATGGGGTCCTTATATACTATTTTGGGGGGGTCTATTCTCGGTCATTTTTCGTTACCTCTTTTACTTTGCCCAGAAAAAAATTGCAAAAAGACCCGCTAAACAGCGTCATTTTTGGCGGTAACTTGCTCCCACTTGAACTTTAAATTTTTTCCTTTCTTATTACGTACTTACATACTAAAAGGGACCTGTGTACCGAATTTCAAGTCTCTACGTTTAGCCATCGTGGAGCTACGTTGATCATCAGTCGGTACTTCAGTCAGTACATCAGTCAGTATACCAACTGGGCTTTGCGTTTTATAAGTATAGATTTAGAGTGTTAAGGTACTATCACACTATTTGTCATGATGCCAAATTTTGCCATTTTTATGACTTCAAAAAGTACTAAACAGTGTGTTTGGCAAATATATTTGATCAAATTCGCTATTGGATTGTATTTGATATCAAACACAAAAGTGACCAAAATTTGTCTAAATAGTCTGATAGGGTTTAAACGTACAACAAACACGTTCGCCATGTTCGATCGCTTTTGAAAACTATCTTACCTTTAAAAAATATTTCTGAGGCGTCTGTTTACACCCAAGTCCTCAATTATCGAAAATACAAAATTGAAGAAAAACTAAATTACTTTCGATCAGAAATCGTATTGGAAAAGGAGAAAATATCAAAATTACATTTATTACAGATAATATCTGGTTGCTATGGTATAGTACACAACAAAATTTGAAAGTAATTTATTTTGTCTGAAAGTCTTATCAAATAGTGTGATAGGGGCACAATTATATACCAAACACAAATTCAACAAAATTCATTATCATAAGTTAATCGTCATGAGGCTGGTTGTCAGCAACTCGCCATGCGTTGTTGATACTTGAGAATCCTTACTAAACAAATATATATCAAATAAATTGTGCCAAAAGTTTAGAATCATACAACCAGAAATACAAATATTGTCATAAGACATTTAGACAAACCACTTCGACAACTAGGTACCTCAAAGACTGGGATATTGTGACACCCTATAACTACATGAGTTGTACGTTTCTACCTAAACATTTCTAATTAATGATACGAGGTACGAAAGTCTCGTATTTTATTTGAGAGGCATTTGTGACGCTAAAATAAAATAGTCATAAAATTTTATTGTACAGCACTCGTACGGTCATTTTGAAATTATGTTTCTATTAAATGTTCTAAAGGACCAAGTGGCGTGAATTCTTATAATCCATGTGTGATATATTAACTTTTCTAATGAATATACGTTCGTATTTTTTATGTATTAAACTTAACTTTAGTTTTAATTTGGCTTCCGAGCTGGAAGCCAAATAAATTCCTTCGTGTGGCGGTGTTCCTCTTAAAATCAAAGATTTTCTCCATTTAGAAAATACTACTTATAGGTGACGACAGCCTCAATAGCTCAGTTAGTTGAGGCGGTGGATTCGTAACCGGGAGACTGTTGGTTCGAATCTAACTCCATCCCCGCCTTTTCGAAATTCTATTCGCAATAGATCCAAATAAAGGTTGTAGTGATATTTCAGATTCAGCAAAGATTTGCAGCCAGTTCAATAATAATAATAAATAGATATAGTTAGATTGACATGAGGTACTATGAACCAGGATGATGTGTAACGCATACCATCACAGTTTCAGCCAAGATACATCACAAAACCTTTCGGTAACTTCACATTAACCTATGCCTACCATTTTTTCCAAACCCGAAAAAAATCAAGGACCGTTTATTTTAAGAGGAACAGCATTAAAATAATAAACCCTTGTGTTACACAAATTTCTAAAAGAATCGGACAAAGATAAATGGAAAAGTGCTCTTCGCGGATTCTACCAACCTTGAAAAGTAAAATAAAATATAAAAAAATTAGGGGGGAGGGGGGTATTTATTTTGGTTTATTATTTTGAAAAAAATAAACCAAAAGAAATTTCAGTAATGGTGAGTATTTCTGGGAGGTCATTCAATTTTTTTACAGATACCATAAGCAGGAGGTATCGCAGTCCGCTTTTGGGGGGTGTTTTAGTGGGTCAATCTGAATAATTGGGGGATAGGATACTCGTCTCGTCTGGGAGCTTTCTTAATCGTTTTGATTATGGGCACCCGGGTTATATTCGTCCTAATCGTCCTATTCGGTTCGTGTTTTTTTCATTTACCAGATGCTATGCATGCGCGGATATAGAGGGCACGGGGGGCACGTGCACCCCCCCCCCAGTTTTTTTAAGCGGGCGATATTTCTCATATTTCATTATACCTAATCACGTTTAAAATTTTAAATAAAATCAAATGAATGGTGATCCGCTGTGTCTTTTATCATATTGAGAGGGGAGCACGGGCCCCTAAATAATTCCCAATCCAGAGACTAAATAGAAATACGTAAATAAAAAATCGTCAAAAATTCTGTCATCCGCCATGGCACATTTTTCCGTCATCACGATTATAAAATCGCTTATGACCCTTATGAAAAGTATTTGTGGTAAGCTCTACAGCTTTTAACGAATTAGGTATCGTACCTCGATAAAAATTGCATTAAAAAGTAATGCCCAGGACTCGAACCCCTGGTCTCTAGGTCACGAGTCCCTCCCCCTCCAAAATTTCTATTAGGTATATTGTGCGATCGTGCCCCCCAAAACAAGCGGACTATATCTGCGCATGATGCTATGAAGGATTTCACTAAATCAAAGAAAATCTTAAAGTCGCTTTTAAGTGGAGAATACATACCCTCGCACAAGAATGAAGGCTCTCCAGCATATTGGTTGGATTTGGTAACATTAGTATCTCCGGGTAAAAAGAAAGGACATTTCTGTTGAACAGCGTAACACATTGATCTGCAAGGTTTGATTCGACCTTCTCCTCTATCTCCATAAAATTGAAATACACTCGAACAAAGCCATCTTCTATAGGCTTCCTGAAAAATCAAATAAACAAATTGATTTACGTTACAATTAAATTTCAATAATTGGTTTAGAATTAGACTTATTATTATTTTTTGGGATAAGTATGTCATCTAACCCTATGCTTTTTTCAATGTCACACAGAAATCACTTTTTGGGATACTTACATAACAAAGTGCAAAGGGCGATTTAACTTTTTTTCTACATATTTTCATTTTTTTTTTTTTTTTTCTTTCCTTATTATCCTATAAAAAGGAAAATATTGTAATGGGCTGAAATTTTCGATGTCGA
>CM022884.1:7176732-7197258 GCA_012654025.1 Pachypsylla venusta | reverse complement strand
CCTTTCCCCCCCCCCCCCCCGAAGGGGAGTACGGGAGAAATTAAGAAATATTGTAGTTATTTGACGATTGTGTATTTGATAAGAAGTTATTCCGACCTTGGAGTGAGGTCTACAGTTTACCAAACTATAAGTATAAATCCTTATTAAATACCAATTTAATAATCTAGATAAATTCACAGGTTAAAAAATTTGAGTGAAACTTTCTCAAACTAAAAACATCACAAACAATTGGAAATCATTATTGATATATGTACTGATAAGCTTGATAACGAATAGGAAGTAGGAACTAGGAACACCAACGAATAACAATAATTCTGATAATTCAATAATTAGATAAATGATAAATTAAAATAACTTTATTATCAACATATTATATCATAAGTCATAAGTTTCCCGCTACTTTTATGGTATGGGTATTCTCTTCTTTTTAGGGATGTTGATATTATATCGATATTTTGGAATATCATTATTTTGGTTTCGATATATCGATATTTTTCATCGATATTGCTCTAACGATATTTATTGATATATCGGAAAAAAATATTGGTATCGAATAGCAAGATTTCTCTGATTTTTCCCCCCTTTAGATTTTATTATTTTAAATTTTTAACACAGGATTAGGTTATTTTATGTGAATTTTTTTTCGAAGGTGAGGGAATTTTTTCAAAAATTTGAAAAAATTCCCTCACCTTCAGTTCATTATTCATTTTAATGTAAACGCAAGTGGCATTTTATAAGGTGTCATTAAATGTCTGGCGCAGGCTGGAATCGAACCAACGACCTAACTGCTTGAAGGCTGGGGCTGATTTGATTTATTTAGGTGTAGTGTAGTGACACCATTTAGGTGTAGGTCTGTAGGTACATGTACATTCATACATATACCTACAGACCTACACCTAACTAACTACAGTCCTACACTAATGGGCAATGGAAATAATGGAAATATCGAAACATCCGATATATCGGATGTCGATATTAAAGTTTGGATAAATATCGGACATCGATATTACGCTTCCGATAGTATCGATATCGGGAATATCGATATTCTTGAACCTATACGACATCCCTACAACTGATGGTCATTTTTTAAACCGATCAAAGGTGTATTTTAGTCCTTAAATATTTTTTAATTTTAAAGTTCTTTTTAATAAAAAATAAGTGTTTACAACATAAAATAGTGCTGTATGAAATAAATAAAATAATGATAAATAGGAATTGATTCATTTTATACTAGCGCTATCAGGTTTCCCTCGTTAGTTGTCCTGAGCAAGGTAAGAGTTTCTATAAAGCCACGTTCTAGACAATAAAATTATTTCTTAGTTCTAGACAATAAAATTATTAACACCTCTTTTTTTTAATAATTGGCTAAACGCCACTATCCGCAATGACCCTTACATAGGTAGTATTTATTCAATAACTTCTTCAGATGACCATCAAAACTTTTATTTTAGTTTTCACGAGTGAAAACTATGTTAATCGGCCGCTGCATAAATAAATCAACATTCAACAGACACACTTTCGTATTATTCACATCTAACACAAAAATATGTCAATCCGCTGCTGCATAAATAAATCAACAGACACATTTTCGTATTATTCACATCTGACACAAAAATATTAGCTAGATAAGTTTATTCAATGTGGATCTGTTCCGCGACAGATAACAAGCAGACAATGCTTTTTATTATACAAGCAATAATAATAAATAAATAAAAAACTACAAATAAATACATGAATTTTCTAATAAAATAAAAAAAAAAAAAAAACTAACNAAAAAAAAAAAAAAAAAAAAAAAAAAACTACAACTAGGATACAAAAATTTTACATATTTATTTACTATCAAAAATGCCTCCATCAATCTCGACTTCCCGCTGTTTCTTTCCGTTTGTTGGTAGCTTCCTCCTCTTTTAACATCATCCGACATTTTTCTTCCCTTCCCCTTTTACCATTTATTTTCCCCTTTATTCTCCTCAATCCTCCTCCACAGCCACATTTCAAAATTTTCCTTCTCCTCTTTTTTCCTTACTGTTCACGTTTCAGATCCATATAAAACTATACTCCATATACCTAAAACATTTGGCAAACCATTTTCTTACTTCAATAGGAAGATAAGTATAGGTAACAAAATGCTGTGAGGGCCTACTTTTTAAACTAGACAAAAACCCTCTTAATATTTTTGTCCTATAAAAATATAAAAGAATGAAGAGATAGGAAGTTCGAGAGAGACAAGATGACTGGAATATTAGCAGAAAATATGAAAAAATCAACGTGTTCCGTTTTGCCATTACACTAGGGATGGGATTTTCGACTCACTTTGGTGAGTTGACTTGATCGACTCGACTCACCAATATGAGTCAACTCTCGATCTCGACTCTCATTGAGTGACAATTTTAAAAACACCTTATTTGATCAGAAACACATAAAAAACCAATTGTCAAAAGTGGCATCTAGTTACCAAATAAACGTCCCCAACTTCGGCGAATACATTAGAAAGACATCACAATCAATCGTCAACAACAAACACTTGGAAAATTTAATTTGCTGATTTTGTGATAACCATTAATATGCCTGTATTAGCCTACAACATCGAAAACAAGCTTCTGCTCTATAATAAGGTCTTAGAACTTATATGGACCTAATGCGGTATCCAGCTCCAGATATATTAAGTTCTCTCATCTATAGTTAGAAAATACAAAATATCTTATACCTATTTCTCTTTATCAGTCAACAACAACAAAAAAAGCTACTCGTAAGTCAACTCCTTGAAGAGTCGACTCATTTCAAAAAGTTGATTCGACTCGTGGATGACTAGCCCATCCCTACTTTATACATTCTTTCCTATAAATCACAGTACGCATGTTATTTCTTTCTTTTAAAAGATGATTTTTAAGAGGGATCAAAACGTTTTCGAAAGATATTTTGTTAAAAATTTAACTGTTTCGCGCACACACTGACTCTCTTTTTCCTTTCCTCACTGATCTATTTAAATAATATCTATCAACAAGTTCTGCTTTAACGGACAAAGGAAGAATCTATGACCAATTATACATCATTCTGACCTAAATGCTAAATTTAGGTCTGAAGACTAACTTCTTGCTCGGATACACACGAAAACAATTTTATTCGTCACTGAATAGTCTAAATAATTAATTTTATTACTGTATGTGTATGCACTCATTACATCACATTATTCACCTGCTTTCGAGCAATGAGGAAGAATAAAAGATTCACATTTTGTCAAATTTTCTAATTTGTTTTTAAAAACCTTTTTTTTGTCCTTCGTCGCATACGATAAAACATGAAATTAACACGGAGCGTCGATCGGAGCGACATAAATAGGCGACTTTTTTTGTTATGTCGGTTGGTGAGTCGTACTGCTTTCGCTTTCCACCATGAGAAAAAAATCCGCTTCACTCAACCCGACACATCGTATTGCATGAAGACTGAACGCGAAGACAATTTTGCTGAACGAAAGCAAGACGAGGATTCAAAGTTATATGATTCTGTTATTTTGTATTCGACAAAATTTTAGTCTTACAATTTATCACTTGATTTATATAATGCACCCAGCAACAACTGGGCCCTCCTAAAAAAATTGCCGCTTGTGCCATTTTTCTTAAATCTGCCACTGCCTGGCAGGCCCAGACCCTCCAGATTAGTTTAGCAATATTTCAACCTTTGCTGTTCTTCACTATTCTACTATAGTCCACTGCTCCCGAAGCTTTACAAACTAAAGAAAAAGTGACGAATCAAAACAAAAAACAGGATCTCGCTCCATGGTACGAATAAAAATAGCTACCCTAATACAGACCCAGTAAATTTGAAATGACTTATTATTATTGCTATTTTTCTTGTTTATTATGCCATTCCATATTAGGCTTAACTCTTGTTTAGAAAAACTTATAGCTGTTCACCTAATTTAAGTCATAATATTATTCCGTTATTGCTTTTTTATTATATCTAATTTTGCACAAGTCAGCTTTTTTTCAAAATTACTTACTTCAAAATGTTTGTACAAGGTTAGGTTTCAATAGGCCGAAGAACCTTTTTTCTTATAAAGACAGAATTCTAGCTACTTTTTCAACAATTTGCGGATGATCATTAAATATTTGCACGAGCTTAATCGTTCAAAGTGAGTCGGTAGCTGTTTCTAAAGAATGAAAAATATTTCATAACAAAAAATAAGACTTTATATACCGTTCATTTCAAGGGGTTCTACACCGGGGAGATGTGTTGAGGCAACTTTCTCATTTTTTCCTTCTTTTAAACTGGCTTTTTATTGGCCATGGCGGCCAATAAAAAACCGTCCATGTTGGAAGATTTTACATACGCAATAGAGGAATGGCCATATGGCCATAAAAGCGTTTTCTAACCTCTCTAATTGGGTTGAAATTGTTTAAAATATTAAAGGGAGCCAATTTAGTCCTCCCTGGATCCAGATCCTTCTGAAATGGATGATTCTCCCCGGAAGCCTAGACAGTTATTAAAATAAGGGTATTTAAAAAAGGCGCGAAATAGATTTGAAAAGTTGAAAGTATGATAAGTTGATAAGAATTAATTGATATAAATATTTAAATATATTGATAAGAATTATTCTCGTTTAATATCTTTTTTATTTCGTTTGATTTCATTTAACTTGATTAAATAATTAAAACTTAAATATAAGGGTTCTTTTCTTAATGTTGTGAAAGAATCTACTATATTATCTTTGGATGCGATGAGCAGATTTGATACTTGATTATTTGGTAAGTGTAGGTAAAGAAAAATAACGTAGAAAGAAGCAAGTGTAAAATAAATAAATTGTTCTCAACCCTCTGAATGTTCAACGGAGCTTGCAAATCCGCGATGTCGATATCAGCGGTATCCAACTTTTGTGAGCCGCGATTCCCTTAATTAGATCGAGAAAAACTTGACCCCCTTCCAAATGACACATTTATGGTAAAATGGTACATACGTGATATATTAATTTTATTGCAATGTGTATTTAGTTGGTGGGAACCTTGTGGTTACATGTTGTTTAACAAAGATTTGATTTTTGGTTCAATACTATGGACCGCTACTCTTACTTCCGGTTCAACATATGTTCTGGATCTATATTTGGTATTAATTATTGTTCTTAAATAGGAAAACGTCAGATTAGTTGAGACGAATGATATCAGTTTTTTAAAGCAATTATACTCTAGAAAGAAACCGAAAGCAAGACAGGAGAAAAACGATTGGACAAGTGCTACGATATTGTGGTCGCTGCAGGCGAGATCATGAAAAATATAATGAATAATTACCATTGGACCGTAAATACCTAATTGCCCCATAACTTTATTTATAATTTTGTCAGTAACACAAGAAATTGAGTTACAAAATATAAAGATATTCAAGTAAATAAAAATACTCTTACTCCTAGTCCGATGTCTCCTAGTCCGTTTTGTGAAAGGTAAGAGGTAACCAGTTGTAGGTGCTGATACAGGTGTTAAGTTGGGAGGGCGATCAAGACTGTATTTTTAATGTCACATTAGAACTCAATTAAATAAATGAAAGAAATCATGTAACTTACGCCTGCGCTTGTTGACCTCTATAACTGAATTATCTGCGAGTACTTGAATTAGATCTACAATCACAGATAATTCTACAGATTTTTTTTTTCAAATCGGGGCCGATCGTCCGTATGATGTTAAAATGTTCACAGTTTCGGAATTATTGTGGTCTTAATTTCAACTTTATTGATTAAGAAATGCATTATTAATGGTATAATGTTGTTTTTCTAAAACGAACCTATGGAGAATAATAATTTCTAGAATTGATTCTTTATAGAAAATTTGTTCAAACCTCAAAAGTGAATGTTCTTAAATTATATTTTGAGATTGTGTGGTTATTTTATATATAAATATAGACATCAGGAAAATGGACATTATCGGGCTATGATACTAACAAGGCGATCAATGATGTTGTTTGGTTATGCGATTCCTAAACATGTTAGTTCCTAGTCAATGTGAATATTCACTTGAGTAAGTTAGGGTTCGATTTTTCACGTATCTATTTTTTATATAAAATAGGTACTTTAAATTTACGGGTTCTCTAGAAACCAACTTTTTGTGCGAAAAAGTTTAATTCCCAGAATTTATTTTTAAAAGCTTTTTGACTAAATGAAGTGAAGTCCAGTTATAACACCACGATTTTTTAAACGTCATTTTGTCTATTCCTTCCACGGTAACTTTTGATTACAACATTGTTCCTTTTTCATTCCAGGTATGAAATCACAGGCATGAAGATTTTGTGATAACTGAGAAAGAATAAGTATGGAAATCAAGATATGTTCTAAGTATTCAACTAAACCATGATAACAAGAGTGTAAAATTATACGTCAAAATTATACTCCCCTTTTCAACAACAAGCTGGTAAGTGTTCATACATTTTATCTGTATCAGGGATGCCCAACCCGTCAATTTTGGAGCCATTTTGGGTCGATCAGAATTCATTCATTTAATAGTGACATCATATGTAAGGTTTATGTTGAGTCCATTTGGACTCTTCTGTCTCATTCTCGGAGCATAAATAAAGAATTCATTCATTCAATAGTGGCATCATCGTTTCCTATGGTAGCCAGATGTATGATACAGCAGCTCTAGATAAGTTGTAGTCTATTGCTAAAGTTTTTAATTGTCATCATAAATTTGTTCTTGGAAGCTAATAAAGGGCCCCGACAATCATGATAATCACTGTATTATAATTACGCCACTAACTGAAGAGTTACAAACATAATGATATTACAGAGTTGCTCTCTGTATTTTTTACTCAATCAGCTCAGTAACATATACATAATAATATTGCTGAGTTGCTTTTACACCATCACCCCAGATGGACTCTGCCCATGAGCATGTTACCCTCAAGTAACTTCTTACAATCTCAAGTATGGTTTACTTTTTCTCATGGAATGCCATAAATGGTTTGCCCAAATTAGGCCACCAGTATTTTTACCTACTGAAAAAACACTCTCCCAACGATTATTTGATTTTTTTTGGCTTTATTTAACGTGGCAGGATTCTCACAAATGTGAGCTCTTCCACCAAAGTACCGAAAATTGACTTCACAACTTGTGTCTTAAAATCCGCGAGTGTTTCTGCATTTTTGACAGTTGCATGGCACTAAATTTGAGAGACCGAACGCAACATGTTAAAATTTACACTAGTGTGCAATAGTCCAGACTAGTGTACATTTTAAAAGAATAGGACGCCAGAGCATAAATATCCAAAAAGGAAGCTTTTTAGTAGTACAATTACACAACAAAAACATCGTTAAAAAATCACCCGGATTAGATCCCCCCTAAAACGAAATTCAAAACGGACCGTGAGAATTATCGTGAGGCAAACAAAAAAAATTGTAAACTTAAAATTGTACCTTAACTTAGTTTGAGCAGGTTTTTTGAAATCAGAAGGTAAAAATAAATTCGATTATTAAGGCGATCGTTCTTTGGAAGCGACTGCGCGCGACTGCAAGCTCAGATTACGACGAGCGATTAACATTCTACTTTACATAGAAAACTTCAAACATTTTATTTGTGCTTCTGTGCATTCTTCCTTTTGATCTTCATGGAGTCAAGTTGGATGTGATCAATCAATGTAGTTTGGGTAGAGGGGATAAAAAATATTTTCCTTGTTTAAAAGGTTTCTAACAAAGCGAGCCTGCAGTATCTCTATCGACTTTATGGCAAGTTTGATTAGCGGGGTTCATACGATTGGTCCGTACTCAAGAACTGATCGTACAAGGGTTTGGAACGGTAACATGATAACATCTGGGTCATGTATCAATTTAGATACATGTTTTGTATACACTCTTTTTGTAATGTCTTCAAAGTGAGCTTTGAATATAAAATTGGAATGATCTCGTAGTTACTTCCAAAGCATCACAGGGGCTAGATCACTTCTCCGCTGAACTGTTTGGTCACTCCTGGTTTTACATACGAGTATTACACATATATAAAATCTTCTTGGCATTAGGAGTAGATATAACGGGTACCTAATGGTTGGTGTTAGGCTATTACGAAAGCTATTTACTAAACATAGGTATCTTTACAATTGTAGAAGTAGGCAATTCAAATTCAAATGCCTGACTGCCTTTGTCATGTAATAATATTCTTGACCTTTTTAATAATTCAGGTTGGAAATGCAATTTGTAAACACATTATTATCAAGGGAATATATAGGATGTGACAAAAGTAAACAAACAAATCTTTTTTATTGGCAATTTTTTGACGTCATTAATATTATTATTTTTTTATCTACCTATGGCGTAATTCCTTCCTATCCTTTTATGACTTATAACTTTCTAAATATGACTTCTATAAGAAAAAACAAATCTTTCTTGAGTTTGTGAGAAGTTACTTGAGGGTGACATCCTAACGGACCGAGTCCACCCGAGTTGATGATAAAATATTGGGGCTGCCAACCTTTGGCTGGTTGCAACAATGCACAGCAGTCAGTCATAATATATTTTTTTCTAGTTTTTGGTCACTTTTCGTAATTATCTTGAGGTTATTTTTTTTTTTCATTTTATCTATGCGCCATAAATATGATTCTGGAGGATATCGATAGAGTCCTTGGTTATTGTCTCGTCGAGGTTTTTTAGGTGGGAGCGACTCAGCGTAAGGTTGTTACTAAAAATTTTGTAATCGTTCCTCTTGAACCACATTCCAATGACCTCGTGTTGTTGATTGGCGTATTTTCCCAATCGATGCATGGATCGTATATCTTTATTTTTCTCTTTGTCAATTATGTTTGTTTAGTCTTGGTGGCGTATTTTCCCAATCGATGCATGGATCGTATATCTTTATTTTTCTCTTGTTCAATTATGTTTGTTAGGTCTTGGTGGCGTATTTTCCCAATCGATGCATGGATCGTATATCTTTATTTTTCTCTTTGTCAATTTTGTTTATTTGATCTTGGTCATTTGATTCGTACCAAACGGTGATATTTAAAATTATCTAAAATTAAAGCCTTCCTGCTATTTTTTGAGAACGCAAGGATGTTGCAAAAACGTCTCTATCCATTTTCGTCAACGCAAAATACCTCTTACGTAACATTCCGTTTTTTTTTGTTTTAATTTGGCTTAACGTCCCTTTAACATTTATTGGTCATTTAAGACGGGGGTTTAACCCTCTATTTGCTGGAAACTTGCAAACCAGCTACCCACATTGACCTTACCCAGCCTGGGTTGGGCCGGAAAAATGAGCCAACGATACGTGGTGTTCCCAAGCGGTCACCCATCCAAGTACTGACCACGCCCGACGTTGCTTAACTTCAGTGATCTGACGGGAACTGGTGTATTCAACGTGGTATAATCGTTGGCTAAATCCGTTTCTATTTCTCCAAATAGATCTTTGATTTTTTTTTTAGTTTATGATAACTCTTTGTGGTGTTCCTCTTAAAATCAATTATTTCCCCATTTTTAAATTCAGGCTTGGAAAAATCGTAGAAAACTATCTATATGAGGTAACCAAAAAGGGTCCTCAAGATATTACTCCTTAATTTTTATCAATTAAATTTCAATTTATCTTTATTTTTTTACATTTTTTCTGAGGTACAATATATCTCCTAAGCTAAGGCTAACTTATTTAGGAGATTTAAGATATACTTTAAAAAATTATGACCAGCAAGCACAGAGATACGAGTTCGTAATCGGGATACTAACCGTTCATGTTTTTTCTGACCTCCTCTCCCCACCCCCACCAATTGCTTCTGTCCTATAAAAATAGCGAAACACAGGTGAAACAGCAAGTTTTACATATAATAATGATACAAACAATTGTATTCTTTTAAAATCATATTCACATGTATTAGCAAAACCACAGACACACACACACACACACATATATATATATATATGAGCTATTAAATATTCAAGGGAGAAGGGTTAGGGTTAGAAGGAAGAGGAAAAGGATCATAAAAAAAACGAGAATATTAGACAATAGGAGGTAACAAACTTTTACTGACTGCCTGCCTCCAATAAAGAATATTTGATGTGGAGAACTATCGATTGTTGAGTGCAAAACTATCGATAGTTAGAGATGGAGAACTATCGATAGGTAGGGGTGGAGAATTATCGATATTTATCGATAGTCGAGTGTAAAACTTTCGATAGTTTTTCCAAATGTACGATTACTCTACTTTTAAGGCTTTTCACCGCTATAAATCTAACCTAAGGAATAAAAGTAGGTCGTGACTAAAACTAGAATTTTGAAGCATTGAGTCAATTGAGTTCTTCAATATAAAATATGCCTTAAATAAATTCTATGAATATAATTCATCTTCTTCTTCTATAACCTCATCTTTTACCAATTCTCTTTGGGGTAGGTGTTACCTTCCTTATTTCTACCATGCCACAACCTTCTGTTCTGTGCCTACTCTCTTTTCCTTGAACGGTTACACTCGCTTTGTTCTCAAAGTATCAATGCGCATTAAGTGTATTTTGCTGATGAATTTCATCTTCGAATTTTAAAGCCTGGATACCCTTCCCAACACCAGACCTTCTGTATTAACACGGGCTTAGGACCGTCACCTAATGAAGCTTGCTCCCCTCGGTGGCTAAATATGAATATAACAAGCAGGCTTCGCTCGCTTGTGCGTGGCCGAGGCATGGTCGTAGTTTACTGAGGCATGACTGTAGATATCATAGTCATCCTAGGATTTAGTCTATTCTTCAGATATTATTTTAAGAAAAGTGGCCATATATATATATATATATATATTGAAGTTTGCACGTCAAGTCTACTTTATACGTCAAAATCGGCAAGTTTGTCAAATATCAACGGAGTACTTCTTTATAAACGAGGTTCTTGGCTTTACCATCTGTTTGTAAAACAATTAGAGCCAGGGCAGAACTTACTCTTGAAAAAGCCACATAGAGCTGCCCATGGAAGAAGCAGTCTGTGCGGAGAGCGATCCCTGCTAGTTCGAGGGTCTCTCCTTGGGTCTTATTAATCGTCATGGCAAAACATAGTTTCACGGGAAAGTGTATTCTTGAAATTGAAATGGTAAGCCGAGGGTATCAGTGGAATTCTGGATATCAATACGGTTTTCCCTTGACCAACCCCAGTATAGGCAAGCTTCGAGTACTAACAAAAAAAAGAGACATATAATGGTTCGCGCCCTCGTGATGTTGGCTTTCCTCGGCCAAACCCTGGCCTGGTGAAGTCAATGTGTATAGCTGGTTTGTAAATTTCCCGTGAATATAGAATGGAACCCAAGTTTCGAATTAACTTTAAATGTTAAAGAAATTGTGCCATTGACGCTGGTTTATTTACATTTGTTAATTAAAAAAATGTAAATAAACCAGCGTCAATGGCACATTGAATACTCCAGTTTCCGTTGGATTACTGAGGTTTAGAAGCGTTCAGCGAGGTTTTACCTATTTGGTGGGTGACCACTTAGGTTCGCGCCATCATGATGCTAACTTTTCCCGGACCTCACCCATGCAAGGCTGGGTGAGGTCAATGTGTAGCTGTTTTTTAATTTCCAGAGAATGGAAGGTAACCCCCACCCCTTCTCAAAATTCCTTTAGATGTTAAAGAGACGTTAAATAATAAAAAAAAATAAAAAAAAAATAGAAAGCGGAGCTAAAACTAGACTTCACCTCGTTCAGTCAATGTAAAGAGTGCGATTTTTTTTTTTTTTTTAAAAAAAAATATATATATAATTTTAAAAAATGGACAACAATTTTATTATTTTCGACTCGCCTTGAGCTCATCAGCAGTTTTTCCGTCATGAGTTTAGATTTTTGTTTAATTTTCTTTCTCTCTCTCCTCCAAAGAGAGCGAGAAAGATATAACATGCGCCTCTCGTTCTTTACTGTTCTGCTCGTTTTAAATTTTATACGAAAATTTTGTTTGAAATCAATACAATATTGTTAAATAATGCTTTGCAAGGTGGGAACGAGTATGTTGTCATGACTACAAGAGATAAACAAAAATTGCATTTTTAGCGTCTCTTTTTGAACCTTTTATTTTGCTTGTTTTCTTTTCTACAAGATTTGATTTTTGTTGAGAAAGACTACTTTATTCTTTTTCTTTTTGTTCTCTGGGGAAATTTTTTATCATTTTAAATATGATTTTTCTATTTTGTATTTATTCGTTCATTAGTGACATCGTTGTTGTTGTTGTATCAGCAGTTTTGAACCAACGTTGATTATGATTTAACAAATTGCTGTTTCGCCCGTGCTTGGCGCCTTAGAGGCATGGCCGTTGCATTGTTAATAGTATATTTCTCTTTATAAAAAATTGTGAAAGTAGGCGTGTACGCTGTTGTATGTATATACATGTATCATGCCATCTCTCTCGCTCCAATGTATTTCTCATGGGGAATGTTTACTTTTCGATTTCTACCCCTTAAAATTAAAATTTTGCAAAATCCTTTCTTAGTGCACACTTACATGGTGCAACGAAGGTCCCTGCCAAATTTCAAGTCTGTAGCATTAATAGTTTCGGCTTTACGTTGATGAGTCACTCAGGACATTGCCTTTTATATAAAGATATCCTATTGGTAACTTTAAAAACACTCCCGTTATTTATGATCAGGATTCAGACTTTCGACTTGAGTTTCGTCTACTTCGTAGACATTTTCAAAGAAATGTCTATGAAACTCGACGAAGTAGACGAAACTCAATTCGGAAGTGAAAAGTAAGTGAATCCTCGTCATAAATAACGGTTGTATTTTTTGAAGTAACCAACGTTGACTAAAATCAATGATATTCGTCCTCAGATGGTTGATTATACGTACCAGGGCTACCCAAGTATTCAAAAATGTTTGGCCAAAAAACATCAATGTAGCAAATCCTAAAGAAGACCCACATCAACCACATCATCTTACAGCAATCATACTCATTGTAATGATTTGTTCTGATAAAAGATTTTTTTATACCAAAATCATTAAATTTAGTCTTTTTTGGCTTGTAATTGCTGAACCATGATTTTGGTACACATAAACATCACATCATAGAAAAGAATCACAATCAGAAAAAATGAGGAAGATCGCTGGGGGGTCTTCTTTTGATTTGCATTGTTATATTGGTCCTTAGCCAAACACTTTTGTTGAGTGCTTGGTTTGCTCTGGTACCTAGAACCAACCATTTGAGGACATCGTCGTTTTCGATGGTAGCCACATGTTGTTAACGTTTTCGATGGTAGTCACATGTTGTTTTTAACGTTTTTGATGGTAGCCACGTGTTGTTGTTCACGTTTTTGATGGTATCCACATGCTGTTAACGGGTTCGATGGTAGTCACATGTTGATGTAAACGTTTTCTATGGTAGCCACATGTTGTTTTTAAGATTTTCGTTGGTAGCCACATGTTGTTGTTAAGATTTTCGATGGTAGCCACATGTTGTTGTTAAGATTTTCGATGGTAGCCACATGTTGTTGTTAAGATTTTTGATGGTAGCCACATGTTGTTGTTGTTAAGATTTTTGATGGTAGCCACATGTTGTTGTTAAGATTTTCGATGGTAGCCACATGTTGTTGTTAAGAATTTCGATGGTAGCCACATATTATTGTTAACGTTTTCCATGGTAGCCACATGTTGTTGTTAACGTTTTCGATGACATTCACGCTGTTTATAGAGCGAAGAGAACCTCTGTTTAACAAGATCATTTAAGAGGAACACAACAGGTATTCCTCTTAAAATCAACAGGATCACTCCAGAATAACACATTATGTTTTTATAGCGGTGTTCCTCTTAAAATCAACAGGATCACGCCAGAATAACACATTATGTTTTTATAGCGGTGTTCCTCTTAAAATCAACAGGATCACTCCAGAATAACACATTATGTTTTTATAGCGGTGTTCCTCTTAAAATGAACAGGATCACGCCAGAATAATACATTATGTTTTTATAGCGGTGTTCCTCTTAAAATCAACAGGATCACGCCAGAATAACACATTATGTTTTTATAGCGGTGTTCCTATTAAAATCAACAGGATCACGCCAGAATAACACATTATGTTTTTATAGCGGTGTTCCTCTTAAAATCAACAGGATCACACCAAAATAACACATTATGTTTTTGTAGCGGTGTTCCTCTTAAAATCAACAGGATCACGCCATAATAACACATTATGTTTTTATAGCGGTGTTCCTCTTAAAATCAACAGGATCACGCCATAATAACACATTATGTTTTTGTAGGGGTGTTCCTCTTAAAATCAACAGGATCACACCAAAATAACACATTATGTTTTTGTAGCGGTGTTCCTCTTGAAATCAACAGGATCACGCCATAATAATACATTATGTTTTTGTAGCGGTTTTCCTCTTAAAATCAACTTTCATTTGCCTATCTTGTTGTTGTTGTGGCAGTGACATTTCAGCACTCCTCTCTCAATTGGACAGTCCAGGAACTCTGCAACATAGATAGGTTTATTGCAGAGGTCCACAGGAGTTAGGTTAGTTGGCTTCGCTGGAAAGTTGAACAGTTGATTTGTATCAGCATTCTCACTTAAAATGTTTATATTCTCCATGAAGCGTTAACTTCTATATTGAGGGAGACGATGCGGAATAGAAGGTTACAAGAGTCGCCATTAAGTTAAGTATAGCTAAAAGTGAAAAGTAAGAACTGTTCTCACTTAAAATGTTTATATATTATATATTATTCTCCATGGAGCGGTAACTTGTGTAGAAATTTCGCTAATAAATAAAACAAAACAAAAAAGAGTAATAATATAAAACTAAAATGAAAATAAAGGAAACCGTAATAATAATAATACTGAATAGCGAGAAAAGGGCAATCCAAATGAAATTCCGTATTTTTCATGTGGTTTTTATAAACAGCTGATGTTTTCTACTTTAGTTTTGATTAAAATTATTTACAAAAGAGAAGAATTTTTGTGAAAAAAAGGAAAAGAAGTAAAAACAAGACCGAGGGATAGAGATAAAAATAAACGATAGAATGGAATTTCATACTTAGGTTGTGAACTACAGTTAGAAAGGTTTGGCTGAAGAAGGAAAAACAAGACTGGGAGAAGAGAGATTGAAATGGACGATAGAATGAGATTCCATACTTAGGTTGTGAATTACAGTTAGAAATATTTGGCTGAAAAAGGAAAAACAAGACTGGGAGAAGAGAGATTGAAATGGATGATAGAATGGAATTCCATACTTAGGTTGTGAACTACAGTTAGAAAGGTTTGGCTGAAGAAGGAAAAACAAGACTGGGAGAAGAGAGATTGAAATGGACCATAGAATGGAATTTCATAATTAGGTTGTGAACTACAGTTAGAAATATTTGGCTGAAGAAGGAAAAGCAAGACTGGGAGAAGAGAGATAGAAATGAACGATAGAATGGAATTCCAGACTTAGGTTGTGAACTACAGTTAGAAAGATTTGGCTGAAGAAGGAAAAACAAGACTGGGAGAAGAGAGATAGAAATTAACGATAAAATGGAATAGGTTGTGAACTACAGTTAGAAAGGTTTGGCTGAAGAAGGAAAAACAAGACTGGCAGAAGAGGGATAGAAATGAACGATAGTATGGAATTCCAGACTTAGGTTGTGAACTACAGTTAGAAATATTTGGCTGAAGAAGGAAAAACAAGACTGGGAGAAGAGAGATAGAAATTAACGATAGAATGGAATAGGTTGTGAAATACAGTTAGAAAGGTTTGGCTGAAGAAGGAAAAACAAGACTGGCAGAAGAGAGATAGAAATGAACGATAGAATGGAATTCCAGACTTAGGTTGTGAACTACAGTTAGAAAGATTTGGCTGAAGAAGGAAAAACAAGACTGGCAGGAGAGAGATTGAAATGGACGATAGAATGGAATTCCATAATTACGTTGTAAACTACAGTTAGAAATGTTTGGCTGAAGAAGGAAAAACAAGACTAGGAGAAGAGAGATAGAAATGGACGATAGAATGGAATTCCAGACCTAGGTTGTGAACTACAGTTAGAAAGGTTTGGCTGAAGAAGGAAAAACAAGACTGGCAGAAGAGAGATAGAAATTAACGATAGAATGGAATAGGTTGTGAACTACAGTTAGAAAGGTTTGGCTGAAGAAGGAAAAACAAGACTGGCAGAAGAGGGATAGAAATGAACGATAGAATGGAATTCCAGACTTTGAACTACAGTTTTAAATTGGTTTATTGAAATTATTAGAAGCTTTGAATGAGATTTGTAAGCCTTCGGCTGCCAAATCTAATACAAATAATATTTGCACTAGAGAGGTGCAACATCAGCCGAAACCTGCCAAATCCAGTTCAAATAATATTTGCACTAGAGAGTTGCGGCATCAGCCGAAACCTGTCAAATCTAGTTCAAATATTATTTCCACTAGAGAGTTGCGGCATCAGTCGAAACCTGCCAAATCTAGTTCAAATAATATTTTCACTAGAGAGTTGCGGCATCAGCCGAAACCTGCCAAATCTAGTTCAAATAATATTTGCACTAGAGAGTTGCGGCATCAGCCGAAACCTGCCAAATCTAGTTCAAATATTATTTCCACTAGAGAGTTGCGGCATCAGCCGAAACTTTCCAAATCTAGTTCAAATATTAGTTTCACTAGAGATATCAGCCGAAGACTGCCATGTCTAGTTCTAATAATATTTGCACTAGAGAGTTGCGATATCAGTCGAAGGCTGCCAAATCTAGTTCAAATATAATTTGCACTAGAGAGTTGCGATATCAGCTGAAGACTGCCAAATCTAGTTAAAATAATATTTGCACTAGCGAGTTGCGATATCAGCCAAAGATTGCCATATCTAGTTCAAATAATATTTGCACTAGCGAGTTGCGACATCAGCCGAAGGCTGCCCAATCAAATTCAAATAATATTTTCATTTGCGAGTTGCGACAATATCCTAATTTTGAAACACGTGGAATTGATAAGGGGAGTGGTATTTTTCCCTCTATTGCTGCAGAAGATGTATTTTCCCTCAATACAACTGTTGAAAGCAGTGCAGGGAAGAAGTGTTTTCCCTGCACTGCTGTGGAGAAGTAGCTTCTTTACAAACGTGAGATGTTCCCACATCGCTGATGTCAGCTCTATTAAACTTGATGGCATTGTTTTATTCAACTCTCCAGAATACGTAATTGGCAAGTAGTCTGCGCTACGAGGTGAATTACAATTTAAACTTCACATTTCTCGTTTATATTTTCCAAGCTTCCCTACTCTTAGGGACATATTGTGAGAGTGAACTCACTATCAGCGAGAATTACTTGCCGGCACTGTCACTGCTCATTGTGAATTCTTCTTAAATTCGGTAATTGATATTGTACAGATCGCGATCTGGAAATATGAGAATGCCACATTACGAATTATAGAAAATAAGAAACTGGGACGAAAATGATGATGACGAAAAGCGAATATAGAAATGTCGACGAAAAGCGACGAAATGATGACGAAAAGCGAATATAGAAATGTCGAAGAAAGCATCCCATCCTCTGCCGGGCCGCACCCTGCTTCCCCAGTCAAGCCCAAAGAAATATACAGATAACAGTAGTAGAGTCCGCCACCCCCAACAGAATTAGAGGTCAAATCCCGCTTAAGCCGGGGCTCCAATACTTCAGTAGCTTGCAAAACCATATCACTCAAGACTAAAGGGCCACACGGCCTAGGTACGCTCCAGAATGGGGGAGTGAAAAGCAAACATTTTCATTAGAAATCACGGATTGTGTAGTTTGTAAATTGATCAATTGCTCATACCCCGACGAGTGTCTTTCAATGACTCCAGATAGATTTTAAGAAATAAGTTCCTTTTTATAAGTTTATATTACAGTCATACACGTAAAATAACGTTTCCCAGCCTCTCTGGTTAGGGAGAATAGTGCATATTTAAGATTGATTTTTTTTTTCAATAGTGGCATCATCGTTCCGATGGTAGCTAAATGTTCACACAAGCAGCTCTAAATAAGTTGTTGTTTGCTGCTAAAGTTTTTAATAGCCTCCAGATAATTGATATGGGCCCCGAGAACCATGATAATCACTCTAATAGAATTACGTTAGGAACACAATAGTTACAAACATAATGATATTACAGCGTTGCTTTCTGTGTTATTTTACACCATCTCCACAGGTGGACTCGGCTCGTGAGGATGTCATTCTCACGTAACTTGTTACAATCTCAAATATGATTTACTTTTTCTTATGGAAAGTTGGCAAGTCATAAATGGATTGAAACAAATGGAAGATTATTTCTTTTTAAACTGCTCAAACCGCACTAGTTGAGAGTAAGTAAATAAAAATATTAGAAAATTAAAATTACCGTTTAGAGTGTTACCACACTAGGGCCATGAGATCCTAGCGCAAACCATCTGTTAAAACAGATGTTTTGCATCAGGGAGAGGCAGGATTTCTTCATTTAGATATGTACCAGGAAGTTTGATTGAATTTTGGTCATCCTGACGATGGACGATTCTACTACCGAGAACACATACCGGCCAAAGGCCATAAAAGTCTTTTTGTTAATCTTATATCAACCTGTTTCCACCATTTTATAAAAAGATGAACCTATAACAATTGGAAAGAAAACTTGATTTGGTGGGAAAGGCCGCTACAACGATAATAATTACATTAGACGTCTCCGTGGCAGAGTGTGCATCACACTCGACTTGCACCACGGAGATTCCGGTTTCGATTCCTGAATGGCTAGAAAATTTGAACAAGGTTTTTTTTCGAATTTTCTACTTGTTCCGGTTGTTCTTGGGGGTAACTCAGCCTCCGAGGGACAATTGAGTTGGTTGACTTCAATTGCAGTTACTTGTGACGTGAAGTCTTTTTTTAAAACTATGATTTTTCTTTCAATTGTCTTTTTTTACCACTATGATTTTCGAATGCTTTATATGAACATTCATTACTTTTAAAGAATGAGCAGAATAGTTTTAGGGCTACATTTTGCCACCAGAGGTCAAATGAGCCTTTTAACGGTCATTTGTTTGTATTTTTTCCTTTACAAAGTATTGCATAATTGTAAAATTTAAGGACTACCGACAGAAGTAGGTATTTTGAAACACACTATACAAGGTGAAGACGTAGGAAAAATGATAAAATTTAAGGGTTACCGACACAAGTAGGTATGTTGAAACACTCTACAAGGTGAAAACGTAAGAAAACATGAACAAATTTAAGGGCTACCGTCACAAGTAAGTATGTTGAAAAACACTATACAAGGTGAAGACGTAGGAAAAATGATAAAATTTAAAGGTTACCGACACAAGTAGGTATGTTGAAAAACACTATACAAGGTGAAGACTTAAGAAAACATGAACAAATTTAAGGGCTACCGTCACAAGTAAGTATGTTGAAAAACACTATACAAGGTGAAGACGTAGGAAAAATGATAAAATTTAAAGTTACCGACACAGGTAGGTATGTTGAAATACACTATACAAGGTGAAGACGTAGGAAAAATGATAAAATTTAAGGGTTACCGACATAAGTAGGTATGTTGAAAAACACTATACAAGGTGAAGACGTATTAAAAATGATAAAATTTAAGGGTTACTGACACAAGTAGGTATGTTGAAACACACTCTACAAGATGAAAACGTAAGAAAACATGAACAAATTTAAGGGTTACCGTCACAAGTAAGTATGTTGAAACACACTGTACAAGGTGAAGACTTGAGAAAAATGAACAAATTTAAGGGTTACTGACACAAGTAGGTATGTTGAAACACAGTATGCAAGGTGAAGACGTAGGAAAAATGATAAAATTTAAGGGTTACCGACACAAGTAGGTATGTTGAAACACACTATACAAGGTGAAGACGTAAGAAAACATGAACAAATTTAAGGGTTACCGACACAAGTAGTATGTTGAAACACACTATACAAGGTGAAAACGTAAGAAAACATGAACAAATTTAAGGGCTACCGACACAAGTAGGTATGTTGGAACACACTATACAAGGTGAAAACGTAAGAAAACATGAACGAATTTAAGGGTTACTGACACAAGTAGGTATCTTGAAACACACTCTACAAGGTGAAAACGTAAGAAAACATGAAAACGTAAGAAAACATGAACAAATTTAAGGGTTACTGACACAAGTAGGTATGTTGAAACACACTGTACAAGGTGAAAACGTAAGAAAACATGAACAAATTTAAGGGTTACCGACACAATTAGGTATGTTGAAACACACTGTACAAGGTGAAAACGTAAGAAAACATGAACAAATTTAAGGGCTACCGACACAAGTAGGTATGTTGAAACTGATACTTGATGAAGATGTAAGAAAAATGATCTAATTTGTAATTTTGCTAAAACTGTGAATTTCAGACCGACAACTTCTCAACAACGCCATACATTTTTCATGAAGATTAATGCAATTTGATATGTTAAATTGAGGATTTGAGACATAGTAAAAATTAGCGAATTTACAATTTTGCTAAAAATGTGAATTTCAGACCGACAACTTCTCAACAACACCATACACTTTTTTATGAAGATTAATGCAATTTGATATGTTAAACTTGAGGATTTGAGACATAGTAAAAATTAGCGAATTTACAATTTTGCTAAAAATGTGAATTTCAGACCGACAACT
>CM022884.1:7127703-7173542 GCA_012654025.1 Pachypsylla venusta | reverse complement strand
CCTAAATCTGGCAGTGAGTGACAGCTTTTGACATTTCCGTGATAGAGTCAACTGAATTCAATAGTACCTACTCTAGAAAATTTTACCTAAATCTGGCAGTGAGTGACAGCTTTTGACATTTCCGTGATAGAGTCAACTGAATTCAATAGTACCTACTCTAGAAAATTTTACCTAAATCTGGCAGTGAGTGACAGCTTTTGACATTTCCGTGATAGAGTCAACTGAATTCAATAGTACCTACTCTAGAAAATTTTACCTAAATCTGGCAGTGAGTGACAGCTTTTGACATCTCCATGATGGAGTCAGCTGAATTCAATAGTACCTACTCTAGAAAATTATACCTAAACTGTCTCCATTTAACTGAGCTTGAAATTCGCCACTGGCAAATGGTTGCTTAATCAATTGTGTATGTTTTATTTTCAGATTTTAATTAACAGAAGACGGACGGGAGACTTGGAGAATGTCCCCCATTTAACTGAGATTGAAATTCGCCACTGGCAAATGGTTGCTTAATCAATTGTGTATGTTTTATTTTCAGATTTTAATTAACAGAAGACGGACGGGAGACTTGGAGAGTGTGAGTGAGACTTCATAACTGAAACTTTACGAGTAAGTAGAAATTTTAAACATTATGCTTGGGAGACATGTCTAACACATTCCACAGATATAATATAAGTTACTAACTGTCCGTTCAATTTAAGCGCTTTAACTGCGAGGCCGTTTGCGACGAATCCCTGTTTTACAAGTCTAAAACAGTCTACTTTTTTAAAGTAAATCACAAGCCAGTGTCTATGGTACATTGAATACACCAGTTCCCGTTGAATCACTGAAGTTAAGCAACATCCAACAAGGTTGCGCCTGCGTGATGCTATTTTTCCGGCCCAATCCAGGCTGGGTGAGGTCAATGTGGATAGCTGGTTTGCAAGTTTCCAGCGAATGGAGGGTAGAACCCCCGTCTCTAATGACCAATAGATGTTAAAAGAGACTAAGCAAAAAAAAAAGTCGTTGATTAAGCGACGGACGTTTTAAGGAGCATTCACACTAAGCAGTGACAGTGCCCGCAAGTGATTCCCACTCATCTCACAGTGATGCATTATCACTGTCACGTTTCTGTCTATTAGGTGCCCGAAAGAGATGGACAACAAAAAATGAGGAAAAAATCCTGCCTCAGTTTGGGGTTGAACCCACGCCCTTCTGTTTGACAGACGAGCTATGCTACCCATGCAGAAACTATACGATCTATAGCTGATGTTTTTATTGCTTCAGAAAATAAACAACATGGAAAATTCAAAAAAGCTCCTAAAAAGTGTCATTTATACAGATGGCTGTCTGTAGAAACTGCTCCTCATAGTTACATCATCGTGTTCGATGGTAGGAGACTGCAACTAAACCAGTTGGGGTATGATGCCAAAGTCTTTAATTATCATCATACATATAATCTGGGAGGTTAATAATTAACTTTGGCCCCCTGAACCATGTGACTCACTGCAATATAATTATATCAGTAAACATAATAATAGCTGTGGTATGATGCCAAAGGCTAATTATCATCAAATACATATAATCTGGGAGGTTAATAATTAACTTTGGCCCCCTGAACCATGTGACCCACTGCAATATAATTCTATCAGTAAACATAATAATATTATGGAGTTGCTTACTGTATTATTTAACACCATCTAGGCGGATTCGATCCGTGAGAATGTCACCCTGAAGTAACCTCTTACAATCTCAAGAATGATTTTATATTTGTATTCAATTTATTTTTTCAAAATGAAAAATGTCGAAAAAATAAACTATAGGTTGTGGAAAAAATAAACTATTGGAACTAGGGTAATTCCATCTGGACGCTTTTCGTCATCCCTACACAACCCAACCGGGCAATATGCCTAGCATACTGGCGGTATTTCTCCGTTGTATGGCTAACGACAAATGGGCAATATGCCTAGCATACTGACGGTATTACCCCGTTGTATGGCCAAATACAAACGGGCAATATGCTTAGCATACTGGCGGTATTACCCTGTTGTATGGCCAAAGACAAATGGGCAATGTGCCTAGCATACTGACGGTATTACACCGTTGTATGGCCAAAGACAAACGCTGTTTTAGATCATGTTTTGCGTTAGTGTTTCCAGTAAGATTGTTCAATCTAATTTCTATTTCATTCAAAAATGAAACTTTTTGCTTGCTGCAATGTGCGAGGGTTTCAAACGCCAGAGGTTGAAAAAGATAATTTTAGTCTGATAGGGATTTCAAATTTCGCTTTGAATTTTCCTAGACAGCCGCTCTTAAAATGTGTGACCTGTTGGGGATGTAGGTGTCTGCCAAGGTGTTGCCCATATCAATGTTTGTCCTCTGGATTTTGGAACTAGGGTAATTCCATCTGGACGCTTTTCGTCATCCCTACACAACCCAACCGGTTCGAGAGTAGATGTTGTTGTTGTAGCGGCAGACAACGAGTTTATTCACATTTCCTCCATGTTGAGCTCAAGGAAAGCTGCCACTTCCTTGGGTTTCCTTGGCACAGTGAGTGGTGTGGGTTTTTTTGGACAGTGTCATTAAAAAAAGTTTTGGTGAATTTTCAAATTTATCAGAATAAAAAAAAAAAAAAAATTACACACTACTACGNAAAAAAAAAAAAAAAAAAAAATTACACACTACTACGTTTTTATGGCCATTGATTGCTTAAAAAAATTAAAATTTCAGTGGCTTTCTCAAGTTAAACTTACCTTGCAATGTGAACAGTCATACGCTACAGAATATTTCGTTTCACAATCATAACGTCGCAGGATTTCTTGAAATGAACACATAAGAATTCCTACTTCGCGATCTATCGCTTTTAAAATATTGAGTCTTATTGGACAGTTATCAGAATCGGACAAAGTGTCGGCCAATGAATATTCACAACAATGTTGAAACCGGAACCGGCCGGGATCTGAACATACGACACTTGTTGATGATGACATTGAATTATCATCTGAGTTTAAATAAAAAAGGCACTGAGAGTTGTTGTTAATATATGACGAGTTAGATTCGCCACTGATACTTCTTCCGGTAATTGATTTGAACGATTTACAAGCCGGAGGACATTGATTAATGATTTTTGGAGGCCCAGGTCCTTCACTGATCCGCATTTTTTCAGCGGTACAGGATGGGTTCACCTGGGAGAGATCAAATTTAGGACAAGAACAATATGAATTAGTTGGCATAAGTATCAAGATAAGCCACGAGGTGTAGACCGAGAATACACCAAATAGCATTGTCCGACACGACGGCCACCTCGTTCACCAGTAGACGACAGGCTGCTCCAGTAAGGGGGCATCGCTGCTGGTACCTGAAACAGATCAAAAGTGAAATTTGTTAAACAAGGTACACTTAAGCTGGCATTACACTATTTGTCATGACTCCAAAATTTTGACACAATTCATTTGATGTATATTAGTTGATATTTCCCTATGGATTGGGGAGACTTAAAAAGAATACTTCCAAAGCAACCACGTCCATGCCAGTCGTAAAAGGTGACTAAAGGAAGGGTCGGAAACGATGTCTTTTCCATTACGCGTACAGAAAGCAAGGAGACGCTACTGCATTATCCATTATCCGTTGACAACCAGCCCCATGTCTGTTAACCTATGATGATGATATTTGTTGAATTTGTGTTTGGTATATATTTGTGTCCCCCCACACTCTATGATGACTTTCAGACTTTTTTCTTCACTTGTGTATTTTCGATAATTGAGGACTTGGGTGTCCACAGACGCCTCAGAATTATTTTTTAAATGTAAGATTAATGAAATAGTTTTGAAAAACGATCAAACATGACAAACGTCTTTATCATGCGTTTAAACACTATCAGACTATTTAGATAAAGTATGGTCACTTTTGTGTTTGATTTCAAATAAAGAAAGAAAGCAATGATTAAAGAATTTAATCAAATATTAAGGAGCGCGGTAGCGCTCCGCCCCGCCAAGTCAAAAAAATGCGGTAGCTACCAAGAGTATATTATACGCCACAGCTTACATTGCCGATTTCAGCTACCTCCAGAGGAAAAACTACACACCTCAGGATAAAANCGCAGTGGTATTTTTGGGGGGATATTTATTTGCCCATCACACTGTTTGAAGTTTAAAAATGACAAAATTTAGCATCATGACAAATAGTGTGATACCACATTTATACTTATTCTCAAAGCTAAAGCCTTGACCAGCCCTCCCCAACTAAACAGCTCTTGTCGCTTCTGGGTTATTCGACAATCACATACTTTTAATTGATACAAGAAAATTACGAAATTCAGTGTTGGACGTAAACTAGACCCAGTATATTGATTGAATAATAACTTCTAGAAATAGTTTATAAAATGTTAAGTTGTTGATCGTCGAGTGCTAGGGTTAGAAATAATTTTAATGAACGCTAAATCTCAAGTTCTTCCTTCATATCGACCGTTAGGATTATTCCCGGTTTTCTATTGGCTATTGATTCCAGCCAATATCAATTACCCATTAACACTAAACAATCAATATTGTTTAACTTAAATATTTTAAAGTTTCGGTTGATGAACAGATGAATTCTTTGAACTGCTTATTGTTTAATCCATACTTCCATACTAATATTATAAATTCGAAAGTAACTCTGTCTGTCTGTCTGTATGTATGTATGTATGTTACGCTTTCAGGCTTAAACTACTGAACCGATTTTGATGAAATTTGGTATGGAGATAGACTAAACTTTAGGAAAGGACATAGGCTACTTTTTATCGCGCCGAAACTATAAACGGCCATGCCTATAAGGCGCCAAGCGAAGCGGGCGTATCCTGCTAGTATTTGATATAATTATGATGCAACTAATACCACACAGTATATTTCTCGAAGTTATTATTCAATCAATATAGTGGGTGCAGTTTACGTCCAACACAGTCAAATCATTGGGATTTGAATAAAAACAAAAATAGTTTTTGGCTTCCCATCATGTTATATTTTGAAATAACTTTATTGAAATTAAGTACGGTGATAAGGCGGCCTAAATTGTTTATTGTGTTTGACATAAAATATACAAGGTGTCCCAGATCTACCGGCCACTATCTTTTTCTCACAGTTTGAAGCTCAATTTTTTTTTTACATAATGTTGACCCTGAAGTTTTTTAGGAAAATATTTAAAACCCCACGATCCCTTAGTCGTTCGATGGGAGGGGGGGGGCATGTCCATTTTAATGCATATTATCAATGTATGAAACAAAATAAGAACAAATTTTGGTCCGAGGTTTGAGTCCCGAGCTTGGATAGATTGCCATAAACACCCTGTAGAGGATTTTGAAAAAATGAAGCATAATTTTGGCCACAAATAACTTCCATTTTGATTAAAAAGCCATTTTGAAAACAAAAATATTCATTCAGTGTCCCTTACCCCCAGGGGCGTAGCGAGTGGGGGTATGGGGGTGCGTGTGACCCTATCCCCAACTTTCTCCAACATTCATCAGTCGGCAATTCGCGGATCCGATACTACATCCATAAAATTGTGAATTGTGATTAAAACAATTTTTTCGGTTCATGGAGACGAAATCGGATATTTTGAAAAATTTCCGACATTAATATTGAAGAATAAGACGTAAATTTGGATTTCAATTAGAGAGCATATTGTTCTTACAAGATTTTATGTTAAATTATAATTCAACTACAGCACTTTTTATATAAATCAACAATTTCACAAGAAAATTCAGTGATAATCGATACCCACACAAAGATTTTAATAATTTCATTCTTATACATATGTGGTATTAATGCAGTCGGCAAATTGTAGTGGTGAGTCGTCATTTTCATACACATTGTCCCCCTCTACAATTTACACCCTTCCACCCTCGCTGCGTCCCTGCTTACCCCTTTTGAAAAGACCACTGTTAATTCATACCCACACAAAGATTTTAATGATTTCATTCCTATACATATATGGTATTAATGCAGTCGGCAAATTACAGTGGTGAGTCGGCATTTTCATACACATTACCCCCACCCAATTTCTACCCTCGCTACTCCCCTGCATACTCCTCTTGATAAGACCACTCTGATACAAGAGGATATCAGAAAGGCTTATTCGAGATTTTTCCATTGGGAGGACTTCCTTGAAGTCGATCATAATAAAAAATGTAGGTCGAATTTAAATTTTGGCACTTACGGTTGTTTTTATGGCATTTTTTTTTTTTTGAAAGGGGTGTGGGACACTTAATGAACATTTTTGTTTTGAAAATGCCTTTTTAATTATTATGTTTCAATTTTTCAAAATCCCCTACAGAGTGTTTGTGGCAATGCGTCCAAAATAATATTTAGAAAATATTAAAACGGTCATGCCTCTAAGGCCTCTGGCGAAACATATAATTCTTGTTTTTTTTTTCAAAGGCTACAATATATAGAGTGGAGACAAACACATGCCCCCTCCCCAAATTCCAATGTCCTTTAAAAATAAAAGCGCGGGCGAAGCAGCTAGTATGAAATAAACAATTTATTGCATTCTCACTTCATTCTTTCTCCTAAAAAAAAAATGCATCGATATTTGTGTTTTTTTTATTGCATTCAGGGGATCTCCTCCCCCTCTTTATAGACAAAGTATATGACTCATGTATCAATTAAAAAAACCCAATCTCATCTTTTTCTTTTCCCCTCTCCAGATTTTTTTTCCCTTTTCGACTCTCCTAAATTTCCCTTTATCCCTCTTTCTCTACTTTATTCAATTCATTTCATCATAGAATGTTGAGTACTTCACAAGCCTTGTTCCACTTGAACTCGTGACTAAATCCTCATGCCTGTGGCCTCTTCATTTATATTCTTAGTAGGAATGGGATTTTCGACTCACTTAGGTGAGTCGACCTGACTCGATCTCGACTCGCATCGAGTGACAATTTTCAAAAACAACTTATTTGATTAGAAAGTCATAATAAAATCAATATAGAATAGAGGCATCTACCAAATAAACGTCCCCAACTTCGGCGAATAGATCAAAAAGACATCACAATCAATCGTCATTATCATTCAACAAAAAAAGCTACTCGTAAGTCGACTCTTTGAACAGTCGACTCATTTCAAAAAGATGTTCGACTCGTGAGTGAGTCGACTCGTGGATGACTAGCCCATCCCTAATTCTTAGTTTCTTAGTTGGAATGTGAAGACATTAGCAGAGTTGTTGTCGTCATTATTCGATCCATGCTTGAGTACGTTTCAACCTATTTGATTAGCCACAGACAATGATATGTTGAATACACCAGTTCCCGTAAGATCACTTACTTTATTTTACAAGACATTAGCAGAGTTGTTGTCGTCATTATTCGATCCATGCTTGAGTACGTTTCAACCTTTTTGATTAGCCACAGACAATGATATATTGAATACACCAGTTCCTGTAAGATGACTTATTTTTTTACATTTCCTTATCCTATAAAAAGGAAAGTATTGTAATGGGCCGAAATTTTCGATGTCGAGTTTTCAATGCCAAAACACGAATTGTGGTATCAAGAGCCCAAATGTCCAGTTTCAGCCATTGGTCCTTGTGTGTGTCTGTCTTTGAACAAGATATCTCAAGAACAGCAAGTGCTAGAGAGCTGAAATTTGATATGTATGTCAGTTTTATGCCATGCACGGTAAAATAAGCTTTTGTGGGGGAATCGAATAAACCGTTGGCGGTTTAAGCCGTTTTTTAGCGGTTTTCTCATATCCTGCTTAAAATGAGAACGGTAATAGCTAGAACTTTAAACTTGGTGCCTATTCATATCAATTTCATACAAGAAATTGAAAACTTAGGTTAAGTGTAGTATATTGTTGCCCGCTAATTAGTGGTTGAAGCCCGCTTTTTGGTGGTTCTGCCTAAAACCAGAATGGAAAGAGTTAGAATTTGAAATTTGTTGCCAAAAAAAAGTGTAATATAAAATTGTATTTCCGCTCTGGGGACCCCAAAACGTGTTTGGCATTGAAAACTCGACATCAAAAATTTCAGCCCATTACAATACTTTCTTCTTCTTTTTATGGACAAGGAATGTCGTGTGATGTTCACACCAAATTTTTTAATTTCCCTCTCTCACATGCCTCCTACCCCCTCGATGTTAATTTTTTTTCTGCGTCTATAATTTTTTGGACAATAATGAAACACAGCAAGTATTGTTTATCTCATCTATCATTTAATTGAGATTCTATACAATTTACAAATTTTAATTCTTATTAAAACCAGGTTTTGGGGGAATTAGTGGTAGTGGGGGGTACCTTTTGACGATAAAATTATCAAAAAACACAGCCTTCCTCCAGATGCAAACAAGGAGACTAAAATAGTGTAAAAATGACCATTTTGAGAAGCTTTTTTCGGTATTCCTGTAATTTTCCAAATTTTTTTTTTCCAAATTATTGATTTAATCTCATCATCTACTAATCCGATTATGAAATATTCAACAAAAGTCACTCCACATATTTTTCCCATGGCTGTGGAGAGACCTGAAAAGTGCACTTTTTGACATGAAGTAACATATCACTTGTGCAACGCTCATTATATTTGACTTGGCGGGCGGAGTGCAACGCGCTCCTCAATAAATGCTGTTTCTTTGTGTTCCAATATCAATCATTCATTATACATTTACTTTGAATTTTTCTATTTCACCTAACAATGCTGATGTCACTATGCTCCGGGTCACTGTGCTCATTTATCTCCATAGTTACTCATTATCCTCACGAGGCTGAGTGGGCCCGGAAAACATCCAAACCACAATGACAAATTCTTGCCCCTGCCAGGATTCGAACCTGGGTCTCCCGATTGTAAGACTAGTGCAGTGTCCAATGAGCCATGGGAGCTGGTTTGTATTTGACTAGCATCCCCCAATCTCGGCTTCGCCCGCGCATATTTTAAATGAAATCACATTTTCATATACATGTGTCATGCTATCTCTCTCGCTCCAATGTATTTCTTATGGGGATTGATTACTTTTCGCGATTTCTACCCCTTAAAATTAAAATTTTGCAAAATCCTTTCTTAGTACACAATTACAAACTTACATGGTGCAACGAAGGTTTCTGCCAGCATTAATAGTTTCGGCTCTACGTTGATCAGTCACTCAGGACATTGCCTTTTATATATAAAGATTTTCACTTTTTGTTTCATATCTCCGTAAAGAAACATTTGCAGTCAATTGTATGCTTAGATACCCTGTAGATAACTTAAAATGAGAGAGGGAGAAAGGGCTGGTAGGTAACAACACGGCTGGCAAAAATTCACGCTTTCGAAAAATTTACTTCCGGAAAAATTTCTTATCTGCTCTGAAATTAATTAAACTTCTGTAAAACTGAGGGAAAATTTAAGGAAACCGATGTGGTAAATTTATGTTGGGTGCAGTTTTCCTGTTTGTAGTAGGCAGATGAATTGTGCTGTGTGTTCAAATGAGAACGCAACACTTAAATTCACAACCCAAAATGATTTTCCATGTACACTTTTAAATACTTAATTTCTGAAACACATAAAAAAAACTTGGCCCCAAATTTGTTGCCGCTAAAATCTGTGCCCTTGACTGGACAGCCTGCTAGTAAATCCGCCACTGCTATTGTGATAGAGTATGCATCCCGGCGTTTCACCTTGGTTACATTGTATTAGGGGCAGTACAGGCCAAACAAAATCTAAAATCTAAAATAGACATTTCACTTTCTCGGAAGAACGGGTAGTAAAATTTATTCATAACTATTTTTACTTTCTCTTCCTATAGGAGATAATTTTTTTTTTTCTTGAAGGAAAGAAAAGATTGCCCGTAATCAACTACTCGGTTTGATTACGTCCCAAAAAGTCTAACGACGAAAATTAAAATATATTTAAAAAATCTTTCCTTCAAGAAAAAAGAAAAAATATAAAGTCTTCAAAGACATTCATATTAATATATATAGGAGATAAAGTATGGTAATCGTGCAGAAAATTTGGACATTTTTTGGCATAAAAAATCGTCTGACGGAAACCCAAAATAAAGATCAAATGTATCATTTCCTATTGCTTTTGGGCCATCTTTTCACTATTTCGGGTAATTTTTGAAGTGTGGAAATATTTGGAGCCATAAGATTTAAAAAAAAAACGATAATTCCACGTGTGATGTACGTACAAACTCTTGTGCAGAGTTCTTGGAGCCAAACCGCTGGTCCGATTTTGAAGAAATTTGGCACAGGTCATCTATGGGGAAAAGCCCGACCTTTTCGCCCCTAGGTGCGCCTCTAGCGCGCAGAACAGTTTTTTGGGACCGACGACTGTCTAAAATCAGTAATTATGGAATCATTTTATCTAAAATAAATGGTCTCACGCGAGCGTATCTCTGTTAGGGGCGCCACGAGCCAAACAGGGTCCTTAAAATGGAAATCCCTTTTAAAAGAAAACAGATCAGTAATTTTACATGAAATTTTTATTAAAATAATGTCTAGAGCCGACAGGGATCATTCAAAGATAATTAGTTAATAACTATTTTCAACCTTTTATTCAGAGTCCCCCCCCCCTGTTCAGGACCAAGAAAGTCGCAATTGGACCAAATTTCTAAAATATGGCATCCTTTTATTTATATAAGAATGGGCCCATGCGGGTGCGTCTTTATCAGGGTCCCCGCCAGTGGGCCCAATAATTAACTATCGCTTTCAAAAGAAAACGGTCCCGTTTATTCAAATAAAATTCAAAACAATTAATTCTGGAGCCTGTAGGGATTATTGAACTTATTATAATCACTGTTTTCTAGCTTTTAGTCAGAGTTTCCCTCCCCCCAATTGGGCCCAATTTGTAAAATCTAGACCATATATATAACCAATTTTGATGAAATTTAAATCTGGTAATCATAGCAATATTTTACTTAAAGATATTGGTCCGTGGAGGTGTAACTTCACCAGGGGCCGCGTTAGGAGGTTCCAGTATGGTAGAAAGAGACATACAGGGTTACGGTCACCCAATGGGACCTACATACCAAATTCTATTAATGTCGGCTAACGCTAAGGAGTCAAAGCGGCACTTACAGTGGACGTTATATGGCGTTCTAGGACCAAGTATACACAAAATAATACAAGACGTTCAAGAGTTATCGTGGTACAAAAAGACATACAGGGTTACGGTCACCCAATGGGACTTACATACCAAATTCTATTAATGTCGGCCAACTATAAGGGCGCAGAAGCGACACTTACAGTGGACGGTATATGACGTTCTAGGACCAAGTATACGCAAAATACGACAAGACGTTCGGAGGTTATCGTGGTACAAAAAGACATACGGGGTTACGTGGAGAGTGAACAGAAGTTCAGAGACAGGTTGTATTATCATAGAGAGTAGCAAAGAGTAGTGAAAGCAAAATAATGAATTTAGGCAGGGTCTATGCCACGTTGAATACACTAGTAAGATCACTGAAGTTAAGCAACGTACAACGAGGTTTGTTAGTGACGAAAAACTTTAAAACATGTCTTTCTAACAATATTTTACACTTTCGGGGGTGGTGGACCCAGGGGTCATATTTTAAATTTCAAATGGACTTACCCCTTTTTTAATAGATTTTTGAAAAGTAAAAGAAAGTGTTTTGAGATTTATTTGAGATATTTCTTCAAAACTGGGTCTGAGTTATACCCTGTGTGAGATTGAAGTTTGGGTAATAAGCCATCGTCCATGGTACGTTGAATACAGCAGTACTCGTTCAATCACTGAAGTTAAGAAACGTCCAGTGAGTTTGTTCTATGTAGGTTCCCACCCAAGTGCTATTTTTCCGACCCAACCCAGTCTGGGTGAAGTCAATGTTTGTAACTGGTCTCGAATGACCAATAGATGTTAAAGAGACGTTAAGCAAAAAGCGATGGGTATCAATTTGAAAATTTATATGGGTCATTGGTTCAACCCTGATTTGAAAACGGTGGGTCATTGGTTCAACCCTGATTGGAGCCCATATCTGAACTGAGGTTCGAAAAACACTGAAACATTTTAATTTATTTTTTTGGGAAAACTGATGAGCTGCGCCAAATAAGGTATGACCAATAAAAAAACAGTGTCTTTTATGTTGATTTTTTTATTTTGGCTTAACGTCTCTTTAACATCTATAGGCCATTGAAGACGGGAGTTTCATCCTCCATTCGTTGGAAACCTGCAAACCAGTTACACACATTGACCTCATCCAGCCTGGGTT
Organism: Pachypsylla venusta; assembly: GCA_012654025.1. Classification (NCBI taxonomy): domain Eukaryota; kingdom Metazoa; phylum Arthropoda; class Insecta; order Hemiptera; family Aphalaridae; genus Pachypsylla; species Pachypsylla venusta. Next base: position 7,161,397 of record CM022884.1, on the reverse strand, counting down.
GGTCTGGAAAAATAGCCAGCATCTCGAGGGCGCAAACCCACCCACATGGCGCAACCTGGCTGGACGTTGCTTAACTTTAGTGATCTATCGGGAACTGATGTATTAAACGTGCTATAGACGTTGTGCTTTAGTATACATTATACTAAAACACAAACTCATTTGGAAATGACTCCGACACTATTTTCGGTACAGTGGCCTGTTTCATAAAACTCATTAGTCATCTATCGCAGACAAAAGGCATGTATGCAAGTATACAAAATGCATTTATACAAGCCAGTAATATATATGCTTTTAGTCCGTAATTCAGGACTTTTATGAAATGGGCCCCTCCGGTCCCAAATAAATTTCAAAATATTTTAATTTTCTTGATGTGCTTTTCAAAAAATGAACGCTAGCACGTCTATGGCACGTTGAATACACCAGTTCCCGTTACATCACTGAAGTTAAACAACTCCAGCGACTGTCCAACGTGGTCACCACGTTGGTTCGCGCCCTGGTGATGCTGACTATTCCCAGCCCAACCCTCACTGGGTTGCTGGTTTTTAAGTTTTCAGCGAATAAAACCCCCGTCTCGAATAATGTTAAGACAAAAAAATGTATCTGAGTATCCTACACAGATTCAATCAAAAGTTTCCCCTTTGAAATAAGCAAATGCTTACTTTATCGTTTTTCGAAACCCGTTCTCAAAATATTGAGCACCGCTCCTTTTTTTAAAAAAAGACACCCTGATGTAATTATTACGCGGCTCGTGGTACACCCTGTTCGTACAAGATGATAAAATTAAATGAATGATAACATTCTATTGATTGGGGGCGGCTAATGATATACCTACTTACCTAATTTGTTTAAAATATAGAAGATGTTTTGTAAGAATATAAATATTCTAAAATAATTATTATTATTAATAAATAATTGATGCTTGAAATATTTAAGAAAATTCAGTTGGGTCAAATTTCGGCCTAAGTGCATAGTCCCTCCATACAGAATATAAACGATACTTGTCTGTCCTCAATTTGAACACTAAACTCCGAGGCTCAATTGGAAAAGCCACTCTGAATCTTTGAAACGAAATTATTTGAGAAAGATAAGAGATTTACTTTTTCATGAAAATCTAAATTAATTTATTTTAAAATTAAATAAAATTTATAATTCTTATTTAAAATAAAAATTAATGTAAAAAAAACAAAACGAAAAAAAAAAAAAAAAAAAAAAAAAAAAAAANAAATAACTTAGACCGACTCCTTTTTTTTTCGACACACTTTCGATTAGAGCAAAACAAATTAATCAAACCGATTTATCGAATTCAAGTTATATCGATAATTATTAAATAACATATTAGTTTATACATTTATACACACAATTTTTATGTTAAAAGAAACATTTTTATTTTAATTCATAATAATAATTAAATTAAGACCCGACTTTCCCGAATAATTGAAGAAAAAAAAACGAAATTATGAAGAAAAAACACAAAGCGTTTATTGAACACAAAAATGGTCGTATACGATTCACACTCACAAAACGGTTAGTTTTGTAACGCCAAGAAATACATATTTATATACTTGACCGAGCGAATCAAAAACGAATATAAACTTAAACAAAATCGTTCATTTTTAATTAATTAATTAAATAATGAATCGAACGATTTTTTTTTTATTAAATTTTTCCATTTTGATTAACACGTTAGCTTCTATGATCTACATTGATTAATCTTGATCACATTTCTGGTTGATTTCAAGAAAAAGATCACAAATACACCTTTTCAATTGATTTTATTCTAATTACTCTTTAAATTAAAGGAACTCTTTATTTATTAGTTAAATTATTGAATCACCATTAATTATACAGATTAAAATAAAATAATCAAATCATTTTTATTTATAAATCTAAAAATAATAATTATGAAACACTTGTAATAATAATTAATATTTTCAAACAAACACAATATTATTATTTTTCAATTTTTTTTTTTTTTTTAACTTTATGTATAAAAACCCCTATCACACTAGTTTCAAATAATTATGCCTATTTTCTTTTGTATGTATTTTTATATATAAAAAAAATATTAATTTATTTAATTAATTATATTTTAAAAAATAAATTGTTTTTTTTTTTATTATTATTATAAAACAAAAATTCGGGTCGCGCCCATGGTTCACTTTTTTCTTGTTCCATATATATATATATATTTTGTCCTATCTATCCTTTACATTCAGGTTCCTACCGTTTTTTTTAATTATTTTTTTTTTCGTTTTTAGAACATGCGCAATAAGTTGGTGCGCAGCTCCATCGATTTTCGTATAGACGCCCACCAAAAAAATTTTGTTTTTTTTTTCTTTCTTTTCACCCCGTCGACAATCCCTAGTGTTTCAAAATACCCGGGATGACAAGGTCGGTTTACTCTAGGAATAAAATTAAAGGGGGTGGTTTTTTTGTGTTGGTAGGGAAAAAAGAGTGAGAGGGAATATAAATGTTTTATCTTAATTTTTTTCTCCCTCGAATTTATTTTTTCTTTCTCTTTTTTTCCCTTTTTTTATTTAATAACATTGAGACGAAGTCTTGTGATGTCGAAAAGTATCTTTGGGGGGTAATGCTTTTTAAGAGGGGGGGGGGGATGAACAAAAATAAAATAAAAATCTGATTTGGATATTGTTGTCGCTTGGGTAGACCAACTTTGGTCTGTGAAACAAGCCTGGGGTCTAATTTTGTTTAAGCCTGGTGTCTAATATTGTTTAAGCCTGGTTGCCTGGTGTCTAATACTGACTATCTCGTGAGTTCAGTTTCCCTGGAAGATGCTTATCTTCAGTTATCTCAGGGGAACTGACTATCTCGTGAGTTCAGTATTTTACTTTTACTGAATGTTGTATCTGGCCATCTTCTTCTTTAACAGTCATCATCACCAAGCGCGAACCTGTGTTGTCATCCACTTTCACTGGAAGATGCTTATCTTCAGTTATCTCAGGGCAACTGACTATCTCGTGAGTTCAGTATTTTACTTTTACTGAATGTTGTATCTGGCCATCTTCTTCTTTAACAGTCATCATCACCAAGCGCGAACCTGTGTTGTCATCCACTTTCACTGGAAGATGCTTATCTTCAGTTATCTCAGGGCAACTGACTATCTCGTGAGTTCAGTATTTTACTTTTACTGAATGTTGTATCTGGCCATCTTCTTCTTTAACAGTCATCATCACCAAGCGCGAACCTGTGTTGTCATCCACTTTCACTGGAAGATGCTTATCTTCAGTTATCTCAGGGCAACTGACTATCTCGTGAGTTCAGTATTTTACTTTTACTGAATGTTGTATCTGGCCATCTTCTTCTTTAACAGTCATCATCACCAAGCGCGAACCTGTGTTGTCATCCACTTTCACTGGAAGATGCTTATCTTCAGTTATCTCAGGGCAACTGACTATCTCGTGAGTTCAGTATTTTACTTTTACTGAATGTTGTATCTGGCCATCTTCTTCTTTAACAGTCATCATCACCAAGCGCGAACCTGTGTTGTCATCCACTTTCACTGGAAGATGCTTATCTTCAGTTATCTCAGGGCAACTGACTATCTCGTGAGTTCAGTATTTTACTTTTACTGAATGTTGTATCTGGCCATCTTCTTCTTTAACAGTCATCATCACCAAGCGCGAACCTGTGTTGTCATCCACTTTCACTGGAAGATGCTTATCTTCAGTTATCTCAGGGCAACTGACTATCTCGTGAGTTCAGTATTTTACTTTTACTGAATGTTGTATCTGGCCATCTTCTTCTTTAACAGTCATCATCACCAAGCGCGAACCTGTGTTGTCATCCACTTTCACTGGAAGATGCTTATCTTCAGTTATCTCAGGGCAACTGACTATCTCGTGAGTTCAGTATTTTACTTTTACTGAATGTTGTATCTGGCCATCTTCTTCTTTAACAGTCATCATCACCAAGCGCGAACCTGTGTTGTCATCCACTTTCACTGGAAGATGCTTATCTTCAGTTATCTCAGGGCAACTGACTATCTCGTGAGTTCAGTATTTTACTTTTACTGAATGTTGTATCTGGCCATCTTCTTCTTTAACAGTCATCATCACCAAGCGCGAACCTGTGTTGTCATCCACTTTCACTGGAAGATGCTTATCTTCAGTTATCTCAGGGCAACTGACTATCTCGTGAGTTCAGTATTTTACTTTTACTGAATGTTGTATCTGGCCATCTTCTTCTTTAACAGTCATCATCACCAAGCGCGAACCTGTGTTGTCATCCACTTTCACTGGAAGATGCTTATCTTCAGTTATCTCAGGGCAACTGACTATCTCGTGAGTTCAGTATTTTACTTTTACTGAATGTTGTATCTGGCCATCTTCTTCTTTAACAGTCATCATCACCAAGCGCGAACCTGTGTTGTCATCCACTTTCACTGGAAGATGCTTATCTTCAGTTATCTCAGGGCAACTGACTATCTCGTGAGTTCAGTATTTTACTTTTACTGAATGTTGTATCTGGCCATCTTCTTCTTTAACAGTCATCATCACCAAGCGCGAACCTGTGTTGTCATCCACTTTCACTGGAAGATGCTTATCTTCAGTTATCTCAGGGCAACTGACTATCTCGTGAGTTCAGTATTTTACTTTTACTGAATGTTGTATCTGGCCATCTTCTTCTTTAACAGTCATCATCACCAAGCGCGAACCTGTGTTGTCATCCACTTTCACTGGAAGATGCTTATCTTCAGTTATCTCAGGGCAACTGACTATCTCGTGAGTTCAGTATTTTACTTTTACTGAATGTTGTATCTGGCCATCTTCTTCTTTAACNACTTGCCGTTCTCTTTCCAACTTAACATATTATACGCTAAATTTCAATTCTCTAGTACTTGCCGTTCTCTTTCCAACTTAACATATTATACACTAAATTTCAATTCTCTAGTACTTGCCGTTCTCTTTCCAACTTAACATATTATACGCTAAATTTCAAGTCTCTTAGCTCTTACCGTTATTCTCTTTTTAGTTATTTAGTGAAAACGGCCAAAAATCGTCCAAAACCGACAACGGTATATTATATTTTCTAATAATTTGCAAAATCAATGCATACAATTGATATGAATAGGCTCGAAATTCAAATCCCTATAGCTCTTACCGTTCTTTTTTTTTAGCAGGATTTGTGAAAATCGCCAAAGTGCGCCAAAGTTAATATAAATAGGCACCAAATTTCAAGGTTCTATTTTATGCCACCTTAATTAAAACCGCTAATAGTAAAACCGGTTCCAACCAAAATCTTTCCTGGTTCGCTCTTGTCCCAAAATTGACATACAATTTCAAGTACCTTACTCTTGATGGTTCTTGAGATATCTTGTTCAGAGACAGACACACGGACCAATGGCTGAATCTCGAGATTTGGGATTTGGGGACATCAAAACGTTTTTTGGCATTGAAAACTCGACTTTGAAAATTTCAGTTCCCATTACAATACTTTCCTTTTATAGGATAAGGAAAGTAAAAAGCTGGCAGCTGACGACTTTTTTGGCAACGTATTTATTTTGTGTTACCATATAGCTATTTAGAAAAATAAACTCGGGGGGGGGGGGGGANGGGGGGGGGGGGAGAATCTTGTAGTGTTGTGAAGGTATTAATTGGCCGAACGAAGTAAGGTCTACATTTAACACGATAAAATTTCTTTTTATATTCTGTTTGTCAAGTCGTTTTACTATGTAAAATCCTCGCGCGAGAAACTGTATTCGTTCTAGATTTTACAAATCAAAATTTCTAGAGCGGAGCAAAGAAAAGTCCTCAGTACAGTAGTTGATATCGGAAAAAAAGTATCGATTCCGGTATCGATTCGTATCGAAAGCAAAGTATCGATACTCAATTCGTACCCCTAGTGGGCCAACGCTAATGCGTGGCAGTCAGCGTGTTAATTTAAGGTATAAAATAAGAAATAATTAAAAATGTTTGCCAAAAACGCTTTTATTACTCACAGAGGTAAAATTAAGGGAAAGTATAAATAAATAATTAATAAAATGGATTAGGGAGATGTCAATTAAGTAATTGGGGTTTATTTGCCCTTATGAAATTTACGGGCATCAACAGAGGAGGGGGATGCTTTTTAAGAGGCAAAGTTTATGCAACAACAGAGAAACGGATTGAGAGAAAGTGGCATTTTTGGATTTTACGTACCTTTTGAAACGTAAAATATCAAATTTTGAAGGGAGATTCCATAGGTTCATTGTTGAAATAGAGCAGTCAACTAAGACATAAAAAAAGGCTATATAAGGTAGAAAAAAATGGCGTAGTTCTGATTTTTTAACATGTTGTTGGGATACATGGGAGGATTGTAAAACTAAGTTTCCTGTTTCAAAAGACCTGCGCTCGCTGCGCGGTGGCCGAAAACGTACGATTCAGGGTTTTCGATATTTTTTCAAAAATCCTAAAAAAATCGAACGTTTTCGACTATTGTGCAGCGAGCACAGGTCTTTTGAAACAGGGAACTTAGTTTTACAATCCTCTCATGTATCCCAACAACATCTTAAAAAATCAGAACTGCGCCATTTTTTTCTACCTTCGATGTCTTAGATGACTGGTTTAAAAATAATAAACCAAAAGGAAAGAATTTTATATTGGGCTGAAATTTTCGATGTCGAGATTGCAATGCTAAAACACGTTTTGAGGCCCCAGAGCCCAAAATATTTACTTTCCGTGTCCATCACAGAAAGAGATAATTGTGGCAGTGTCGGGTAGCATATTATGCTACTCTGAGGACGCCGTACAGAATATTGATAGTACCGGACCCTTCCATGTCTTTCAATAGTGGTAAATATCTCAAAATAATGATGATACAATTCCATGGGTTAGCTGGGTTGAACTAGAACCAAGTATCTAGTTTTAATAAACCAAAAACCAAGTATCTAGTTGTAATAAATCAAAAACCAAGTATCTAGTTGTAACTAACCAAAAACCAAGTATATAGTTGTAATAAATCAAAAACCAAGTATCTAGTTTTAATAAACCAAAAACCAAATATCTAGTTGTAATAAATCAAAAACCAAGTATCTAGTTGTAACTAACCAAAAACCAAGTATATAGTTGTAATAAATCTAAAACCAAGTGTCTAGTTGTAATAAATCAAAAACCAAGTATCTAGTAGTAACTAACCAAAAACCAAGTAGCTAGTTGTAATAAATCAAAAACCAAGTGTCTAGTTGTAATAAATCAAAAACCAAGTATCTAGTTGTATCTAACCAAAAACCAAGTATCTAGTTTTAATAAATCAAAAACCAAGTATCTAGTTGTAATAAACCTAAAACCAAGTATCTAGTTGTAACTAACCAAAAACCAAGTATCTAGTTGTAACTAACCAAAAACAAAGTATATAGTTGTAATAAATCAAAAACCAAGTATCTAGTTGTAATTAACCAAAAACCAAGTATCTAGTTGTAACTAACCAAAAACCAAGTATCTAGTTGTAACTAACCAAAAACCAAGTATCTAGTTGTAACTAACCAAAAACCAAGTATCTAGTTGTAATAAATCAAAAACCAAGTATCTAGTTGTAATAAATCAAAAACCAAGTATTTAGTTGTAACTAATCAAAAACCAAGTATCTAGTTGTAATAAATCAAAAACCAAGTATCTAGTTGTAACTAATCAAAAACCAAGTATCTAGTTGTAATAAATCAAAAACCAAGTATCTAGTTTCTGTTTTCTTTCAAAATTTGGGTAATTTATTTCCTTGCAAGGGGTGTTTGGTTTGGTCGTCAATTTTTTTAATAAAATAAAAAAGATTTTGTTTTCCTTCTCTTTTGAAGTTACTCTGTTCCCGGTCACGTGTCACAAAACGTGTCGTTTTTCTTTGCTGCCCTACTGTTTGCAACCTCTTTCCACTCTTTAGAAATATCTATTGTAAAGACGTATAAAAAAAACGAGCAGGAAAAAAAAAAACACAACGTGATACATGCATATACAGGATGGACGTGCGAAAACAATATTTGTTATATTACTGGCCAAAAATTGGTTCCATTACCCCCCTCAAAATATTATTATTTACGTTTCAAGGTACGTAGATTCCAAAAATCCGTTCGCCGCTCCCCGTACACCGCCATGAGGTGTACTTTTGCCACTTAGCGTTGACCGATTTTGATGGAATTGGACCCCATTTGGCGTCTCCGTCTGTGTCATATACAGGGTTCTATAATAAAATACTGCTAAAAAGCGGAATAAGTCTCCAGCGGTATGTTCTATTGCACCCAAAAATTTCGGGGTACCAAAATGGGACCTACATACCAAATTGAAAATAATAAACCAAAAAGTGATGGCCTGAAATTTTCGATGTCAAGTTTTCAAAGCCAAAACACGTTTTGAGGTCCCCAGAGCCCAAATCTTGCGTTTGAGCCATTGGTCCATGCACGTGTGTGGTGTGACTGCTGGTGAACAATACTTAACACACATACCCTATTTTAAGTCTCCGGCAAATGCCGTTCTCTTTCCGGACAGGATTCGTGAAAAGCTCCAAAAAGCAGCAAAAGCGCCAACAGAAGGTACAATTCATTTTAATTATAATAAAAGGAGAGTCCAATACATACAATTGACACACATACAGCCATTGGTCCGTGTGTGTATGTTTGTGTCTGTCTGACCTGTCTGTTGGTCTCTGAACAAGATATTTCAAGAACAGCAAATGCTAGAGACTTGAAATTTGGTATGTATGTTAGTTATATACCATGGCCGACACACGAAATTTGGTTGAAATCGAAAGCGCCATTGTCGGATTTTGCCGCTTTTTAGCGGTTTTCGCGAATCCTTATGCCTAAAAGGAGAACGACAAGAGCTATATTTTGAAATTTTTTGCCCAATAGTCATATCAATTTCATGCATTGAATGATTTTTATCTATTTTTATCGGTTTTTGTCGCTTCTTAGCGAGTTTTGTTCGCTTTTTGGCGGTTGTGCCTAAGACGAGAACGGTAAGAGCTACAGCTTGTAACAGGCGCCTATATGTATCCATTTTATCCATTGACACCTTTCGTTGAAATCAAATCTACGATTGTCGATTTCTTTACCGTTTTTTAGTGGTTTTTGCGAATCCAGCATAAAATGAAAACACTAGAACTAACTAAAAATTTGTAAAACTTGACATCAAAAATTTCTTTGTAGAAATGGAAATTTGTGTGACGTTCACACCAGATTATTGAAGCACCCTGAATGTATGTTTTTTAAAAAAAATGTCTTGTCGAAAACAGTGTCCTTTTTTGGTAAATCTTACCGCCCACCAGTCCGAGTCAGTTGTTGAGAAAGACAGATTCGTCAAATAGGTCAAATGATTAGTTTTTTTAATGACCCTGTGATTTCTGGCTTTGAATATTTTAAATTTTGGTGATAACAATTGGGGTTTATTATTTGTAATAGGTAATAAACCATTTTTTTTTTTTTGGCTGGACACCCACATGGTACAACCTCGCTGAACTTTGCTTAACCCCAGTGATCCAATGGGCCATAGACGCTGGCTAATGAACCTTTGGAATCGACCGAGAAAAAAAAATACTATTGAGTATCACACTGGCATTGTACTTGGAGGACACGTGTTCAATCCCGTGCTAGGTCGGAAAATTTTCGACTTTGTATTTATGATTTCGGGGTGCACTCAGCCTTGTGAGGACGATTGAGTAGCTACTTTAATGTGAGTAGCGACCAGTGGCGGCATTAGCAGAGTAAAAAGATTGAAGAAATTTTTAGTGCAGGAGGCTTTTAGTAATGCTGTGATACCCACAAAAAGTGTGAAAATGCCAAAGACCACAGTGACATTTTTATACGTTTTTGGGGAAAGAGACAAGACAAATCTGTGATATTTTTGGATACTTATTTGTGTGCTTATAGGTAATCTTTTTTTTTACTGTTTGTTGGGGTCATTCGCGCTTGTCCTGCTTTGGATAGGATATATTATCAAATTTGAGTTTAAATTCAACATTAGAATACTAATCCATGTGTTTCATCAAGAGTCCAGATTCATTTTTCATTTGTTGCCAAACAACATAAATGAAATCAATAGCAGCAGATAAAAACTTATTCAAGGAGTATTCACACTAAGCAATGGCAATGCCGCGACCCGCAAGTGATTCCCGCTGATGGTGAACTCACAGTGATGCACTGTCATGTACCGGTCTCGTATGAACATGTTCCTTCAACTGCCTAGAAGGATATTTTTAGGATTGCCCGGCGGATCACTAAACAGTGACAGTGCCGTAACAGGCAAGGTGGTCCACCCGACAAAACTAAAAATATTCTTCCAGGCAGTTGAAGAAACATGATCATTCTAGACCGGCACGTGACAGTGCATCGCTGTGAGCTCACAGTCAGTGGTAATCACTTGCCGATCACATCATTCTCACTGCTTAGTGTGAATACTCCCTTATTAGTCAGACTATCGCTAAAATACGCCATTTTGGCAATAATTAGCTTCTAGTTCAACCTACGAATTTTTATTTCTTATCATGCACCAAGTTCCTTATAATTACTTATTACTCAGGTTATCGCTAAAATGCGTCGTTTTTTGGCAATAATTCGATTCTAGTTCGAAAGGAATCTAATATGTTCCAAATATATAGGTTTAGCTTTTTTCGAGTTACGTTGATTATGAGTCAGTCAGTGAGTTAGTATTTTTATTTGGAATGGAAATCTATATTCCAAATATATAGGTTTAGCTTTTGTCGAGTTACGTTGATTATGAGTCAGTCAGTGAGTTAGTATTTTTATTCTGAATGGAAATCTATATTCCAAATATATAGGTTTAGCTTTTGTCGAGTTACGTTGATTATGAGTCAGTCAGTGAGCTAGTATTTTTATTCTGATTGGAAATCTATGTTCCAAATACATAGGTTTATCTTTGGTCGAGTTACGTTTATTATGAGTCAGTCATTGAGTTAGTATTTTTATTTAGAATGGAAATCTATGTTCCAAATATATAGGTTTATCTTTTGTCGAGTTACGTTGATTATGAATCAGTCAGTGAGTTACTATTTTTATTTACAATGGAAAATGGGATACGTTTTTCTAGTTTTTGTCTGTTGACACCGACGTTAGGAGGCTGAGGGGGGATAACAGAAGATATGGGGGGGATGTTGGGGGTTGAAGAGGAGGTGGAGGAGAGTCAAGGTAATCACTGGGGGAAAAACTTTCGTTGTATAATAATATACAAACCTACTTTACGTTATGAGAGTTCTGTACACCCAACATTGATTGACAAGCGCCATCTAGACGATTGTAATGAAAGTTCATGCAGATGTTCGTTGTGTAATAATATACAAACCTACTTTACGTTATGAGAGTGTTGTACACCCAACATTGATTGACAAGCGCCATCTAGAGAATTGTAATGAAAGTTAATGCTGATGTTCGTTGTGTAATAATATACAAACCTANAGAATCTAGAAACAGTTGATTATAAGAGGAACACCGCTACAACAACACCATTTATTAGTTTCATAGAATCTAGAAACAGTTGATTATAAGAGGAACACCGCTACAACAACACCATTTATTAGTTTCATAGAATCTAGAAACAGTTGATTATAAGAGGAACACCGCTACAACAACACCATTTATTAGTTTCATAGAATCTAGAAACAGTTGATTATAAGAGGAACACCGCTACAACAACACCATTTATTAGTTTCATAGAATCTAGAAACAGTTGATTATAAGAGGAACACCGCTACAACAACACCATTTATTAGTTTCATAGAATCTAGAAACAGTTGATTATAAGAGGAACACCGCTACAACAACACCATTTATTAGTTTCATAGAATCTAGAAACAGTTGATTATAAGAGGAACACCGCTACAACAACACCATTTATTAGTTTCATAGAATCTAGAAACAGTTGATTATAAGAGGAACACCGCTACAACAACACCATTTATTAGTTTCATAGAATCTAGAAACAGTTGATTATAAGAGGAACACCGCTACAACAACACCATTTATTAGTTTCATAGAATCTAGAAACAGTTGATTATAAGAGGAACACCGCTACAACAACACCATTTATTAGTTTCATAGAATCTAGAAACAGTTGATTATAAGAGGAACACCGCTACAACAACACCATTTATTAGTTTCATAGAATCTAGAAACAGTTGATTATAAGAGGAACACCGCTACAACAACACCATTTATTAGTTTCATAGAATCTAGAAACAGTTGATTATAAGAGGAACACCGCTACAACAACACCATTTATTAGTTTCATAGAATCTAGAAACAGTTGATTATAAGAGGAACACCGCTACAACAACACCATTTATTAGTTTCATAGAATCTAGAAACAGTTGATTATAAGAGGAACACCGCTACAACAACACCATTTATTAGTTTCATAGAATCTAGAAACAGTTGATTATAAGAGGAACACCGCTACAACAACACCATTTATTAGTTTCATAGAATCTAGAAACAGTTGATTATAAGAGGAACACCGCTACAACAACACCATTTATTAGTTTCATAGAATCTAGAAACAGTTGATTATAAGAGGAACACCGCTACAACAACACCATTTATTAGTTTCATAGAATCTAGAAACAGTTGATTATAAGAGGAACACCGCTACAACAACACCATTTATTAGTTTCATAGAATCTAGAAACAGTTGATTATAAGAGGAACACCGCTACAACAACACCATTTATTAGTTTCATAGAATCTAGAAACAGTTGATTATAAGAGGAACACCGCTACAACAACACCATTTATTAGTTTCATAGAATCTAGAAACAGTTGATTATAAGAGGAACACCGCTACAACAACACCATTTATTAGTTTCATAGAATCTAGAAACAGTTGATTATAAGAGGAACACCGCTACAACAACACCATTTATTAGTTTCATAGAATCTAGAAACAGTTGATTATAAGAGGAACACCGCTACAACAACACCATTTATTAGTTTCATAGAATCTAGAAACAGTTGATTATAAGAGGAACACCGCTATAACAACACCATTTATTATTTTTATAGAATCTAGAAACAGTTGATTATAAGAGGAACACCGCTATAACAACACCATTTATTAGTTTCATAGAATCTAGAAACAGTTGATTATAAGAGGACCACCGCTACAACAACACCATTTATTAGTTTCATAGAATCTAGAAACAGTTAATTATAAGAGGAACACCGCTACAACAACACCATTTATTAGTTTCATAGAATTTAGAAACAGTTGATTATAAGAGGAACACCGCTACAACAACACCATTTATTAGTTTCATAGAATCTAGAAACAGTTGATTATAAGAGGAACACCACTACAACAACACCATTTATTAGTTTCATAGTATCTAGAAACAGGAATTTATTTGTGTTAAAGCTAATGCTTTGTCACAATGTACTTCCCCATGTTATTACTAAATTTTTGCCTTCGCTTGGATTCGAACCAACAGCCTCCTGGTTACGAATCCGTCGTTCTTACCAACTGAGCTACTGAGGCTGTATCTAGAAACAGTTGATTATAAGAGGAACGCCGCTACAACATCACCATTTATTAGTTTCATAGAAATGTCTGATAAATTTTTGGGCCTCCTAGGCTAACCGGGGTTTTCAATTACTTACTCTCCGTGTCCATTACAGAAAGTGATAGTGGTGGAAGAAGGATTGGTTAAAATACTATACTACGCCGGACCAGACGATGATCATCCCGGCACCTTCCATGTCCTACAATAGTATTAATATGACAAAATTCACAAGGATAAAATTCCATGGGTTGACTGAATTTGCACTCACGCCCTACTGTTTACCAGTCAGAGCGTCTTACCACTGCACCACCAACCCATACTTTTTTAATTGAGGAAGGTCTACAGTTCACGAAGCTAGTAGTTATTACATAAATTTGACATCTCCGTGGTACAGTGTGCATCACCCTCGGCTTGCACCAGGGAGGTACCGGTTTTGAATTCTGGTCGGGTCGATAATTTGAAAAATCTTTTTCGAATTTTCTGCTTGATCTTATATATTTATTTTATTTGACAATAGGTACAAATTTTAAATAAAATTCAATAGCAAAGAGCACCTAAAATGGGGGGGGGGGGGNGGGGGGGGGGGGGTAGGGAGAATGTACAGAAAAAATATATTAGAAGTATAAATAAATGATTATGAATGAAGTACCAAAGTTAGGATCACACGCTACGGCAGAAGTCATACACACCGTCATATCTACGGCAACTCAACACACACACGACATCCCGCCAAAGCATGTGACCCCAACCCAACATTCGATCCACAATTTATTCAATTCAGATCCACATGTTTAATCAAGGTGGTTGCCAAATAACTAAATGATTGTGTATTAAACACATCCAAACCCCTGATATGCAAAACATTTACCAGTTTAACTGCAAAGTATCAGCTTTATTAAATCTTAGAAGATGCATTAAAAAGCTTAGAAAAAGAACTTTGTATGAATTTATTTGTAAAATATATATAACGATTTTTTAAAATCTTAAAAAAAAAAATAATAATAATGTCTGGAATATGTTGATCGTATTATATTGTAGAATGACGAACATTCAATGTTACGTATTATGCAGACAGTTAAAAAGAAATAAAACAGTAGCTAGTAACCTGTGCTTCTCAATACTCATAATGTGGCAGTAGTTCGAAATGTGCTCATAGGAATAAAAAACTTTTCTAAGCCAAAATCTGTTTTGTAGAATACCTACAAATCTTTTTTGAACTCTCTCTAGCTCTTGGAATTTGGAAGGACTAATATCACCAAGAAGTTTTGAGCAATACTCAAATTTAGATCTAATGTATATGTCTGATTATGTTTGGGGATAAATCAGTCTCTTGAGGACAATTGAGTAGCTATGAAAATAGCAACATGTGGTAGCATTATAAGGTAATTGTTAAGCGTAGCTTAGGTGGTTTGATTGTTAAAAATACCTGCTAATGCTATGATGCCCATAAAATTGTGACATAATAAATAATAACACAAAGCAAGCAATATACATTACACATAAAATATTATTTATGTGTAATGATGACTAGGATGTAAGGATACCCTCATCTGTCCTCTATGTCCAAATCAGGCAGTGTTGAACACCTGGCTGTCTACCCTGCCTTGTCCGAACATGACAATTTAGTAGGGAAATATTAGAACGCAAGAAGGAAAATGAATTAATTGTCAAATCCGAGCATTTGTTGTTTTCAAATTATTATTTTGTGTTTGTAGTTTCTCCCAACGTGCAGAATCTCTGATCTGTGAAAGCACTTGACCTCTCACCTTCTACTATGGAGGATCAGCCAGTTCCTCTATCTCAACTGGACGCAGTGTTAGATGATCTCTCAATCATTGGTCATCTTATTAGTAAAGCAAGTCTATCTAACGAAGATATCAAATTGATTGCCGGATTACATAAAAATAGTCTTCAAAAATGGTTGACCAATTCAAATCAGGTAATCTACATATTACAGGCCCAAAAGCTAATACGGGGGGTGGGGATAAGAGCGATCGCTCCACTAGACCTGAAGAAATTGAACGTCAAAACACTTTCCTCAAATTTGTTGTTAGTAAAGCAAGTCTATCTAACGAAGATATCAAATTGATTACCGGATTACATAAAAATAGTCTTCAAAAATGGTTGACCAATTTCAATCAGGTAATCTACATATTACAGGCCCAAAAGCGAATACAGGGGGGCGAATAGAGCGATCGCTCCACCAGACCTGAAGAAATTGAACGTCGGAATACTGTCCTCAAATTTGGTGTTTATAAATACTATTCGTTTCCATTGCGATTATAATTTAGAGCCTCGACCGTTCCTGCCCTCTCAACGGGAGACCTGTATTCGCCCTGTACCGACCAAATTGTGCCTTGCCTATTTTCTCTGATATTAATACCTTTCATCCCACTTTTCGAAAATGAAATGTAGAAATAGTGAGAACGAAGCTTACATTATATTATCACACCATCTGATCAGGTGTACTCAGGCCTTGAGGAGGTCAGTTCCAAATATTTTCGAGTAATACTATTATTACCCAAAAATATCCCTTTTCATATCTCCGAATTATATTTAAATTATTTTATTTATTTTGATTTTCAGGGCAACATTTTGGTTCACAACTTAGAATTTCTTCTCGTACTAAATGCATACAATAAATTACAAATCACTACTTATATTCACTTGTAAGTATTTCTGAATAATATTTTGGTTCACATTTTTCTTCTCGTACTCTCGTACTAAATGCATACAATAAATTACAAATCACTACTTATATTCACTTGTAAGTATATCTGAATAACGTTTTGGTTCACAACTTTGAATTCCTTGCCACGGTTTTTTTTTATTCACTCAAATAATAAAGCAATGTGCTGAATGGGCAGAGTTTTTTGAAAAAAATCCTCTAAAAAATTGTGTGTTCTTTCAGATATCCTGAGGTAGATGATCTGATAAACCTCATTATATCTTATTTGGACTCCCATGAAAATGAAATAAGAAGAAAAGTAGTAAGCGACATTGTCAACATAATCATAGCAGTTCAACCAGACTTGGTCAGTGTGTATGACAAGTGTTGTGAGATACACGATAGAATTGTCACTCATGTGAGTATTAAGATAACATCATTTTGACACTGAAAGCGACATTGTCAACATAATCATAGCAGTTCAACCAGACTTGGTCAGTGTGTATGACAAGTGTTGTGAGATACACGATAGAATTGTCACTCATGTGAGTATTAAGATAACATCATTTTGACACTGAAAGCGACATTGTCAACATAATCATAGCAGTTCAACCAGACTTGGTCAGTGTGTATGACAAGTGTTGTGAGATACACGATAGAATTGTCACTCATGTGAGTATTAAGATAACATCATTTTGACACTGAAAGCGACATTGTCAACATAATCATAGCAGTTCAACCAGACTTGGTCAGTGTGTATGACAAGTGTTGTGAGATACACGATAGAATTGTCACTCATGTGAGTATTAAGATAACATCATTTTGACACTGAAAGCGACATTGTCAACATAATCATAGCAGTTCAACCAGACTTGGTCAGTGTGTATGACAAGTGTTGTGAGATACACGATAGAATTGTCACTCATGTGAGTATTAAGATAACATCATTTTGACACTGAAAGCGACATTGTCAACATAATCATAGCAGTTCAACCAGACTTGGTCAGTGTGTATGACAAGTGTTGTGAGATACACGATAGAATTGTCACTCATGTGAGTATTAAGATAACATCATTTTGACACTGAAAGCGACATTGTCAACATAATCATAGCAGTTCAACCAGACTTGGTCAGTGTGTATGACAAGTGTTGTGAGATACACGATAGAATTGTCACTCATGTGAGTATTAAGATAACATCATTTTGACACTGAAAGCGACATTGTCAACATAATCATAGCAGTTCAACCAGACTTGGTCAGTGTGTATGACAAGTGTTGTGAGATACACGATAGAATTGTCACTCATGTGAGTATTAAGATAACATCATTTTGATACTGAAAGCGACATTGTCAACATTATCATAGCAGTTCAACCAGACTTGGTCAGTGTGTATGACAAGTTTTGTGAGATACACGATAGAATTGTTACTCATGTGAGTATTGAGATAACATCATTTTGACACTGAAAGCGACATTGTCAACATAATCATAGCAGTTCAACCAGACTTGGTCAGTGTGTATGACAAGTGTTGTGGGATACACGATAGAATTGTCACTCATGTTAGTATTAAGATAACATCATTTTGACACTGAAAGCGACATTGTCAACATTATCATAGCAGTTCAACCAGACTTGGTCAGTGTGTATGACAAGTGTTGTGAGATACACGATAGAATTGTCACTCATGTGAGTATTAAGATAACATCATTTAGACACTGAATAACATTTTGACACTGAAAGCGTCTTGTCACTGAAATGTGGCGGGGGGGGAAAAATTGATAATCGAGTGGCACATGAAGATGTTCCACATTGCAACTTTGTCTCTGCTTTTAGACTTCTGTTAGATGAAATGATGATTGTGAGACCTATGGGCCTAAGTGCAGGCCTGAGAAGGTGCTGTGCCAGCATTTTTTTTGAACGAATCCACATTGCCCCTTAAAAAGGCTTAAATTTATAAAATATTGTTTATTTTAAACGATCCCTAAAAACTAATAATTTTTTAAATATTACTAGTGTCATATTTGTAATTTGTATAGTTTCGCTGTACATATTATACTTGTGTGTACAAGACTAGTAATATTAACGATTAATTTATTGTGGAATGGGCCCCGGGTGGTGTTGTAGCGGTGTTCCTCTTAAAAACATCTATTTTCTTAATTTTTACATGCATGTGTTGGAATTATGGTAGAAATAGGTTGATATGAGGTAACCGAAAAGGTTTTCATGGCCCTTGGGGGGAACTTTAATGGTGTGCATTCCAGATCGTCCTGGTTTGTAGAACCGGCCATAGTGGGAACTTCACAATTTTTTTTTGCCTATGCCAAAGTTTCATTATTGAAATAATAAACTAAAATGATCTTTGGTAGAACATGGAATCTTTGGTAGAACATGAAATTATTTCTAATTGTACATTTTTTTTCTAACAATTTTCAGATCGTAACCAATCTACACAAAGTCAACTATCTGTCACTCATTACGTCACTAAATCAATCAAATTATAAAATAAATGCCATACTTCAAGATTTTTTTCTCAGTATTATTGATATATCACTCAGTTCTGAACTGAACCAAAGAGAAAGTGACGTCACAGTTGAGAGTGACGTCATTCTGGAAACAAACGGTACCAATGATGAGCGAGTCATTTCAAATTTAACGGAAATTATCAGTAAACAAAAACATATGTTTGATAGCATTTATAACAATGGAGCATTTCTATTTTATAAAAAGGTAATTATGCTATAGTATATTCAGTCTAAGAATGTAGCCACTGAGGGGAATAATTCTGAATTTTTGCTGGTACCTACCCCGTAAAAAGCAATATTTACTCCAGAATATTATTTTTTGTACTGTGGAAAAACTTTGTGTCGAATTTCAGCTTTCAACCCGAAGTAGTACTTACCGAGTTTTCGGTGGTGAAAACCGACACAAATCCGGAAAATTTTAATTTTATATTTTTATTGACTCTTCAAATACTGTTTTGGGGGGATCTATTCCCGGGCCTTGTCTCTTGGTTCAGAAAAGTTGCAAAAAAGGTTTTAAAAAGTGTCATTTTTGGCGGTAAATCGATTCCAGTTGATCTTACGATTTTTTTGTTTCGTATTTCGTACCGACATACTAATAGCAATCTATCTTGCAGATATTAAGCCACTGCAGAGCTACGTTGATTATGATTCTGTCAGTATATCAACTGGGCTTTGCGTTTTATAAGTATACATTGAATAAATTTCGTTCTGTACTCTGTTGTGTTGCAGGTATTCAATTTTATCTCCGTTGATAAGGTCCATGCGGCTATTGAAGTCTGCTATCAGGAGGAAGCTATCAATTGGAGTTCATTTCTAATTTTCATATCGGCATATTTACAATCCTTTGAAAAGGCAGATGTACATATGCAAGGTAAATTTGTTTTGGACATCAGGTTGGAGAATTTATTTCAACGTCTTCGTGGAATCACATTCAAATGGTAACAGAGAGGTACTTAGCCACTAGCCAGCGTCTATGGCACGTTGAATACACTAGTTCCCGTTCGATCACTGAAGTTAGGCAACGTTCAACGAGGTTTTACCGTGTGGATGTTCACGTGGGTTTGCGGCCTCGTGATGCTGGCTATTTTTCGGGCCCAATTCAGACTGGGTAAGGTCAATTTGGGTAGCTGATTTGCAAGTTTCCAGCGAATGGAGGTAAAACCCCCGTCCCAAATAACCATTAGATGTTAAGCCAAATTAAAAGAAAGAGGTACTTGAATCCTGGTTTTTAAGTTGTTGTTATTAACGTTCTAAACGACTCTCACTGTGTCTCCAGGCCAAGAAAGGCGGCCTCTCTAACAGGATCTGTCCACAATATCGACGGCTCTAGGTCAGTTGGGTTTGATGGATAGTTGCTGGCTGCTCATGATTTATATCATGAGCAGCCAGCATATATTTGAAGAAGTATATTCAAATACTTCTTCAAATGCACGGCTGGGATAAACAGCTCCAACGTAGGAAAAACACAGTGAGTTGTCGTCGGAACGGTGTTGATGGTCGTTGGCCGTGCTCGAGGGCACGGGTAGCCCTGGTGCGAATAACCAACCATCTTGAGGGCCTGGTTTTTAAGTCTTTCTACTTGCTGTGGTTGTTTTAGGGATAACTCAGCCTCCTGAGAACAATTGAGTAGCTATGATAATAATGCCAAGATAAGTTCTTAATTTGACATTTCTTTTTTAAGGGAACCTAACTACTTACGTAGAATCCAAACATTGAATAAAATCTGTTCATTCGCCACTTGAGGTTGACAGATTTTATTTAAATTGAATTTTAATAAAAGTAAAAAAAAAAAAACGTTTGTCTGTCGCGTCGTCCCCTGTACCTACAGTCACATATTAAAAGTTTCGGCTCACAATAAAACCCCAAACGGGAACAACTTTCATCAAAATCGGAAAGTGGCAAAATTGTATCTAATGGCGTACGACTGTGTGCAGTGAGCGGCGGGCGTACAGATTTTTTTAAATCGTTTTTTCGATCCTAAATACCTTGAAACGTTAAATATCAAATTTTGGAGGCTACATTTTTTTGTTCAATAAAATAATAATAAAAAAACATGCTTATTTTTTTAATTTCAGAAGCTTTGTTCTGTACTGAATAACTACGGATTTTTTTTTTTAAATATATATATATATATAATTTTTTGAGAAAAAAAGCATGATGAGATTGTCTATTTTAAACATCCTTCTCCTTTATTTTCAGAATTTCTGCAGAATAATTTCAAGCTAAGTTTAAATTTGGAAAACCTTCAATCCACGGTTAAGTGTTTACTTTTGATTCGTCAATTTTGTTTTGAACAAATTAAACCAAACTATATATCATATCCTCATTGGCTAAGCAATCAACCAATCAAAACAAAGAAAGAATTTGAATTTCTGTTCAAAGTACTCTCATATTTGGTGCCCTTTGAATGTGCAATGTATTTGAAAATTCACATCAATAAGGTAGAGTATAATCCAGTCATCAGAGATAGAGATAGGCCAACTCTTATAATCTGAATTAATAATATACATATGTGACATGGACGACAGCGCAGAGTTTACATGTCTCCAACAAGCTACCGTAGCGACGGAGCAAGCTATCTTTTAAATCTGACAACAGAGCTGTGTTCTGTTCTTCCCCAACCACTATTATGGTCGTTCCCCACCTCACTTTGACACACAGTCTTGGTTTAGCAGGTGTTAACGATGGAAGGCAAAATCGGTGCTTCATGAATTGCGTTCAGTGATAAGATTTCTGTGGTTTAAAGGGTCACCTCCTATTCACCCTATCACCCTAATCCATCGCCAAATGAACAAAATGTATGGAGAAAAGAGTATGGATATAAAAATGTGCGGAAGGACTTCAGGGTGTTCGCAGAAGGTCGTACAAACGTGCACGATACTTGGGTTTCATACACTTCTGTATATTGTTAATTGTTAATGGATTTTAATAGGAGGTAACAACCCTTTAAACCACAGAAATCTTAAGTGATTTTTCCTTCCATTGTTCTCACTGATTTTCCCGTCCATTGTTAACGGCCGACAAGTCAAGACTGAGCATCGCAGTTAGGTAGGGAATGACCATAATAGTGACGGGCGAAGCAAGGAACACGCTGCTGTTGTCAGATTTAAGTTAGCTCTCCTCGTCGCCACGGTACCTTGTTGTAGACCTTGATTTACAGGACACTCTCGCACAACAAGGAACCGAAAATATTTCGGTGTCATAATTACTAACAAGTTAAAATTTCATTCACATACCTACACTATTTTTTATTTAATAACAAGATAAAATTTCATTCACTCAAAGAATCATTGAAAAACTAAAATACCGAATAAAAACAGTCTATAATTTAAAATTGATCTTAGGTCTTAAAATCGTAAGAACCGTCTACTTTAACCTTGTACAATAAATTTTACCGTCATTTCATGGATTGTTACGGACAATGCTGAATAATTATTTAATTTTAATTTTGCAGGCTCCACAAATTCCAACAAATTGTCAAACTGTATTTTCAGATTACGTCAAGTTGGCCAAAACTAAATTAACTGATTTGAATGAAACTGCAGATTATTTGGGCTTATTTGGTACCACCGAGAAGGTATGTGTTCCTACACTAGCTTGTGGTGAAAAAACAGCTCTAATGACACAGTGGTCAATGCACTAGTCTTGTACTCTGGAGATCCGGGGACCAATCCTGGCAGGGGCAAAAATTTGTCACGAGACCCACTCAGCCTCGTGAGGACAATGAGTAGTTATGGAGATAAATGTGCATAGCGAACTGGTGTCAGCATTGTAGATAAAGTTGAAAAACTCAAAGGAATTGTATAATGATAGATATTGGAAAAATCCTAGAATGCTGCAGTGAGCACCAAAATTGTGACATAATATAAAAAAATGCAAATGTATGTGTCTTTGCGTTATTATGTCACAATAATTGTGGGCACCATAGCATTACAAGGTATTTTAACATTCACTAATATATCATTAAGCCTAAGCTACACTTACCTTATAATGCTACCACTTGACGCTATTACCATAGCTACTCAATTGTCCTCAGGAGGTTGAACTACCCCCAAGCACAACCAGACCAATTAGAAAATTCGAAAAAAAATTACTCAAATTTTCGACCCGTCTAGGAATCGAACCCGGAATCTCTTTAGTGAAAGCCGAGTGTGATGCACATTCTGCCACGGAGATGTCTAGTTGTGACATAATAACACAAAGAAACAGCTTGGTTTTACTGTCTGGGCACCGCACTTGCAAAGGCAGTAAAATAATAAACCCTTCAACTGGTTTTCAGTAGTCCTTCATTTCACGTAGACTATTTTGTCTCAAGAATGAATTGATGTATATGATGGTTTCCTGTTGTCTTCCCTATTTTCTCTGATAATAATACCTTTCATCCCGCTTAAATTAAGTATGGAAATAATCAGAACAAAGCTTACATTACATTTTAACACCATCAGATCAGGTGGACTTAGGCCCTCAGGAGGTCACGCCCAAATATATTCGAGTAATATCTTGTATAGTTCACCTTCTTTTTAAAGAAAGGACGAAGTAAAATATCTTGTATTGTACATGGCTTAAAAATAAAAAATAAAAAAAAATAAGGTACGCAAAATAAATTGCATATCATGGCAAACCGACCGTTTGTCTTACTCTGTATACACCAAGTGGAAATTTTGTCACTTAAAATTAATAACTGAAAGTAAACATAGGTAGTTGTCCCATTTGAAGGTCAAAGGCCAGTTCGGTCTCGGTGTTAGTGTCAGCAAAACAAAGTTTTTGTTTGTTTATTTTTACAGATCGATCGAATTGAAGATGTACGCAAAGTTCTTCAACATTTTGAATCTACAAACGACATTGCCAATATAGTTCTCAAAGCTTCCGTCATCAGACGAGATTACTATCAAGACATCTTTCTACGAGATTTGTTGGACTTTAATGATGTTAATTTTAAAGACACTCAAATCAGATTTGTACAGAAATTATATTCCATGGGGAAAATGTCAGCCCAATTTAGTCAATTTCAGTTTGATACATGGAAAGATAATTTATTGAAAAAACAATCGGAGTTGTCATGTAAGTGGAATTAATAATCACTCTATCGTTTCCAAAAAAATGTGTATCGTTTCAAAATATCGCCATCTTTTGGACATACGAATTTATTTTTTGTAAGGTCGCCCATTTTAATTTATTATTTTCAATAATGAATCTTTGGAATCGTCACAAAAAAAAAAAAAAAAAAAAAAAAATAATCNAAAAAATATTCCCCACGAAAAATTGAATATTTTCCGTTTTTTTCAAGGTACGTAGAACCTTCGTGTTAATATAGTCGTGCATTTTGATTACTCTGGACGTGCGCGCATCTACCGACACGCTTGATATTAAAATAAAACATATTATGTTAGCAGTAATATAATTTATTTGATTTCATTCAATAGTTGCATCATCGTGTTCGATATAGTCTACTGCGAAAGTTTTTAATTATTATATACCCGTTCTTGGAGGCTGATAATTGACATGGGCCCCCAGAATTATTACAATCACTGTAAAATAATTACGTCAGTAACACAAGAGTTATAAACATAATGATATTACAGAGTTGCTTTCTGTGATATTTTACACCATTAGCTCAGGTGGACTCGGCCCGTGATGATGTCACCTTCAAGTAACTTTTTACAATCCAAATTTGAATAAAATCTTGTGTATCAACTACAAATAATAAGGCGAGTCACGGGCGCTTTCGTCTGTTACGACATTCTCAAGTAGACTTTTTACAATCTCAAGTATGATTTACTTTTCCTCATGGAAAGTAAATCATACTTGAGATTGTATTTGATTATTTTTCCAAAAAAAATTAAAGTCAGACTTGGATTTATCGTCAAATACGAGGGGTGCTCAAAAAGTAAGTTTCCCAAGTCTGCCGTTTTGCCCCAGCGCCATCTAGCGAGCTGGGGCCGAACATAGTTTTAGTTTAGGGTATACTGATAAGAGCGGAACCGGTCTTAGCTCCCGATTTTTTTTTTTTTTTTTCATGAGTACCGGCTCGGAAACCATGTCCGTGAAAAACGTGTCCACTTGTGAGTTGCGTGAAGTTATTCGCTTTTTAAGTGCAAAAGGGCTTAATGGCAACTGGCAACGAAATTCACAATGAATTAGTGCATATTTATGGTGACCAATGCATGAGTGTGCAAATGGTGCGCAGGCAGGCCAAAAAACGCCATTACAGATGTCGCAGTCGCAGCGGTCGAAAGAATCATTTTGCGGATAGGCGCTTTACAATTGACAGAATTTTGGACTCAATGCCTCCTGGAATCGATATTTATTGTCATACATTTGTTACCATAAATATGCACTAATTCAGTGTGAATTTCGTTGCCATTAAGCCCTTTTGCAGTTAAAAAGCGAATAACTGCACGCAACTCACAAGTGGACACGTTTTTCACAGGTAGCTCTATGGTTTCCGAGACGGTACTGATGAAAAGCTAAGACCGGTTCGGCTCTAATCGGTATATCCTAAACTATGTTCGGTCCCAGCTCGCTAGATGGCACTGGGGCAAAACGGCAGACTTGGGAAACTTACTTTTTGAACACCCCTCGTATTAATGAAATTTGACTTCAACTCCTCAATTGCAAAACGATACATATATCTTTGAAACCTTAGTTGAATTTCTTCTTATCTTTAATCAAATCCATAAATGTTTCGTAATCATCGTTTGACTTCTGTTTTTGTTCTCTTTGAGCTTTTTTCTTTGCTTTCTTTTGTTT
Source organism: Pachypsylla venusta (assembly GCA_012654025.1). Classification (NCBI taxonomy): domain Eukaryota; kingdom Metazoa; phylum Arthropoda; class Insecta; order Hemiptera; family Aphalaridae; genus Pachypsylla; species Pachypsylla venusta. The sequence continues at coordinate 7,135,964 of CM022884.1, read as the reverse complement.
TTCAAATGCTTTCTTATCTTTCCTTAGTTTATCTTTGTATTCTCTATATATTAATGTTGTACTTCTCGTCATTCTAATTTTCTTCCAAACGGCGCTGGTTCGGTAATTAGAGTTTGGATAGGATGGATTGCTTTCTTCTGTTGAGTAAATTCTGTCATACCTGAAACGTAAATTAATACAATTTTTTTTTATAAACCACTGTACCTTGAGCTGATTCCAGACGTTCTGGGAACAACAATCTCAATATAAATTTATAGAATGAATGATATAGTGAGGGTTTTAGTAGTTTATTCTCTCCCCTGCTGATAATAAATCAGTGATGATAAATAGACATACGAGTACTTTTATGTCCATCCTGAATGTAGTGTGAAAATTTTTAGTATGGAACCTTGAGTGACTGATTGACAGAGACGAAAAGTAAGACCCAAATTGGGGCCTACATGTCAAATTTTATCATTAGTCAATGCAGTCCGACACATACGTTACTGTATAATGGACTGCAGTAACTAAAAGTAGATTTTAACCAGAAGACATTTTAACAACAGAACATTGATAATTTTAAATTTTGTTCACTTTGATTATTGTATTTTCTTTTCTCTTTCTGTTATTGTTATTTTTTTGTTTGTTTTTTAATTTTATAATTATTTATTAATGTTCATTAAAATAAAAAAAAAAATTCGTGACGATTTCAAATTTTCATTATTGAAAATAATGAACTAAAAGTTTCGAATCAAAGTCTTACTGAACTTACCATTCGTCAGTATAAGAATGATATGGATTCTTATGAAAACTAAACAATTCTTCCGAACTATCAACAGTTGTTTTGTGTGCTGAAGGTTTCCTCGTTGCCTTTGTTGTTCGAGATGTTGTTCTTCCTCTCCCATTAGTGGTTCTATTTATCATATCAGGATGAGGATGATTATCATAATCAATATAATATTCTTGATTACCATCATAGGTGACATTAAACTCTACAGATTTATTCGGATGATATAGTTCTAAGAAATCCAACACTTCTTGATAATTTTCAAAATGATTGATTTCATATTCGTGAGGTTTCAAATAGTGAATATTGTTTTGTGGAAAATGAAGAAATATGGGGTCACCTTTGTCTTGATTATTTTTCGGTGATCGAGTTCCAAAATAAAGTTCTCGAAATCTTGTTGGACATGATTGATAGAGTGTTCCATTTGACATTTTATTGTTCCAATAGAGATGAGAATAATTTTTGGTGATGTTTAAATATTGAAGTGGAATTGGTTCATCTGTGAGTGGAAAAATGATTATATGAGAGATTAGAAATGCTTAAATATTGAGGTGGAATTGGTTCATCTGTGAGTGGAAAAATGATTATATGAGAGATTAGAAATGCTTAAATATTGAGGTGAAATTGGTTCATCTGTGAGTGGAAAAATGATTATATGAGAGATTAGAAATGTTTAAATATTGAAGTGGAATTGGTTCATCTGTGAGTGGAAAAATGATTATATGAGAGATTAGAAATGTTTAAATATTGAGGTGGAATTGGCTCATCTGTGAGTGGAAAAATGATTATATGAGAGATTAGAAATGCTTAAATATTGAGGTGGAATTGGTTCATCTGTGAGTGGAAAAATGATTATATGAGAGATTAGAAATGTTAAGAGCTTTGATTTTTCCCCGTCATCCATCTTAAGAACCGTTAAATTTGACGAGAAAATCTTCACTTTGGCAACACTGGGAATCAGTGCAGTATATATCGGAGATACAGAAAAGTTGTAGACTTTCGATGCACTCTGAATGATTAAATTCCCACTCCAACGAATCTCCGAAATGGGGCTAACAGAGAGCCATACTCCTTTTGGTAACACAAAAAGAAGTAAATTGAGTAAAAGAGTAAGCTTAAATATTCCTCTGGGATATTTAAGTTATGACCTAAAGAACTCTCATCCGCGAACTCGTACATTATGGTAAAATAAAGTACTTATTCAATAAGATACTATTTTTATACCCAAAAAGTTTTACTTCGGGTTCATTAGGGCCCTCTACATATTCCTCTGGGATATTTAAGTTATTACCTAAAGGGCTCCCTGAAGGATTCTAATATGTGGCCCATCAGTGGCCCCTTGGTGAATTTCAATTTAGGTCTATCAGGGTTAGATGTTCCTGGGAAATATAGCTCCCTTTTAACCTCACTATACATACCCTATACATAAGGCCCACCTGGGGAACTCTTTATTATTTTACGAGGAACCTTCGTTGCTCTCTGTTTTAGGATTCTCTACTTACGGGTAGCATCCCAATCTTCCCAAAAATCAACTCGTGTCGTCAATCCATGTTTGTTCAATTCATACTGATTTTCTTGCTTCAACTTTTCTATTTGTTTCATTCCTCTTTCGTATAATTCCATGGAATAATCTTTTGTGGATTTCATTGGCGTGGTTGTTTCAAATGTTGTTTGTCTCGATGGCGTTTTCTCCGTCGTCCATGTCTGTCTGTTCTGTTGTTGTTTTTGTTTGTTTTTATTTTTTTTATGATTAGGTTTATAATCATAGTCGCTTCCTGATTCTTCGTATATTTCAACATCATTGCCTGGGGAATGTAAACAAGAAAAGGAGAAAAAAAATATGGGAGAACACTTGTAGGGATTAAACTAATTGTTCAGTTTAACAAAATGTTTTGTACAATTTTAAAATATTTGGTCAATTGAAATGAAATATTTTCTTATTATTTAACAAATTTATATTAGACATCCTATTAGTACTTCAAAAAAACACTATTAGCCAGCGTCTATGGCACGTTGAATACACCAGTCCTCGATAGATCACTGAAGTTCAGCAACGTCCAGCTAGGTTGTGCCATGTGCGTGTTCACGTGGGTTCACGCCCTCGTGATGCTGGCTATTTTTCCGACCCAACCCAGGCTGAAGGAGGTCAATGCGGTTTGCAAGTTTCCAGCGAATAGAGGGTGAAACCCCCGTCTTGAATGACCAATAGATGACGAGTATTCTTTTACTTTTCATCTCCGACTCGAGTTTCGTCCACTTCGCAGACACTTTCAAACAAACAATTTAAGGACTTATTATTTGTACTCCTCAATAAATTATTATTGTTTTACAATTCATTGATTTTATTGAAATATTTTTTTCAATTTAATAAAATATTTTGTACACTTCTGGTGCATATGACCGTAACAGTATAAAATGAACGCACCACTATAAAATAATAAATTATATATATATATATAAATTGTACACTTATTTGGCAGTGAGATTTTACCCTTACAAATTGGCACAACAGCTCGGGGTGGGCCTTGTCCTTCTCAACAATGCGTCTCGATTCAATTCTGTTTTTGACTTTGTCTCCCCATTCTCTTACTCTAATAATTTGCAGGTCTTTCGTGACATCAGTCCGTGAGGTTTTACTCCGTGTGGTGGCTTTAATCAAAGGTCTAAGATTGAAGAGAGAATTTTGAGAATAACTTACCTCCTCGGAACATGTCGAAGAAATTGATTCCACTTCCAGAATATTCCTCATAATCACTGTCGGAGTCTTTTTGTTTTTTCTGTTTATTTTTTCCGCCTCCTCCTCCTCCTGCGCCTCCAAAATGTTTCTTTTTGTTTCTGTACTTGTTTCCACCCCCACCTCCTAGTAATGGGAAACTAAAATTAGTAAAAAAAATTGATTTGAAGAAATAACTATTATCTACGGCCACGTCATTGCCATGTCTGATTTTACGGACCAGGAAAACCTGAAGCCAATACCATCACTGGTATTTTGTGAATAAAATGGAAGTTGCATTAACAACAAAAAAACCTCTGCCAATGTGACACATGGGTTTATTATTTTTCTGGCAACAAAAATTCTGGCAACAAAATTACACTCAAAAAAATTGAGGGGGGGTTCTCGTGACCATTACAAATCTGGGGCGTAATTAGACCCTAAATTTGACATACCTACTAAGTTTGAAGCCTCTGGCTCTTACCATTCTCTTTTTAGACAGGATTAATGAAAACTGCTTTAAAGCGGTAAAAACCGCCAGCGGTATATTTGATTGAACCCAAAAGTTGCCGAGCTAACTGAGATCTCAAATATGTCGTACACACAAAATTTCAAATCTCTAGCTCTTACCACTCTCCTTTTAGACAGCAATACTGAAAACTACTAAAAAGCGGCAAAAATCGCCAAGGGTGTATTCGATTGCACCCAAAAGTTTCGGAGCACAATTAGAGCCCAGATGGGACCTATATACCAAATTTCATCCAAATCGGTCAAAGCTAATGGCAAAAGTGCCCATCACGGCGGACAAAACTATTGTTGCAGACTTAGGATTCGAGGATTAAGGTATCGTGAATTTAAAACGCGTTAACTAACTTTAAAAATAATTAAAAATAAAACTTAAAATNCTTCCCAAAATCAAACACACTTCGTTTATCGCTCAAAGAATACTACTTCGTTTATCACTGAAACAATACTGACTTCGCTTCTCGCTCAAATAATACTGACTTCGCTCCTAGACGTGCCCTTCTATTTATACCTTCATTCAAAACGTTCTAGAAGGATATAGAACGTTCTAGTATAAAAGATTTTCTAGTACGTAATCAAACTACGCGTTCTAAAAAAAAACTACGCGTTTATAAATAATTAAAACGTAATTCAATGTAAACAAAGCTTTAAAAAAATGAGGAAACAAATAAAATACGACATAAAGAATTCCTCCCCCTTCACTCCGACCATCCTCCTAGACAACCTGAGCAGTATAGTAAACATTCATTGATTCTTATAATGAATAACCCCCCTTCACCCCGACCCTTCTCCCACAAGACTCATTGTAAAAAGAAAGACGGAGAAATGAATGGATAGGAGAAGCGTCGAGATATTTATACAGAATGTTTCATAGTAATATTACATACACAGGTCGTTCACTACACTATTTTTTTGTTCGATTTTTGGATTCTACGTACCTCGAAACGTATAATATCAAATTTTGAGGGGGGGGGGTAACTCTATTTTAGTAGTTACCTAATCGAAAATAGCTACTAATGACGTGTTGGTTTTTGAGTCCTGAGTATCTGAGAATTCAATCAATCAAAAATGACATCATCGTTTCCAATGATAGCATTGTGTTCACAACAAAAGGGAGTTTTATTTCAGTTCAGTAGTAAACATGGTTTGAACAATTGAATTGATTTCATCAAAAATTTGCGGGCCCCCTGATTTCCCAGACATGGTGACTTCCCCGGGGATCCCCGGTTCTCTACCTTTGTGACTTTTTGTTGCGCGGATACCTCAAAGAGAAAGTTTGTGTTATTATGTCACAACTTTGGTGCTCACTGCAGCATTGTAGGATTTTCCAATATCAATCAATATCCAATTATTTTGAATTTTTCTATTTTATCTACAAGACTGACATTGGGTCGCTATAAGCATCTATGTACATAGCTACTCATTGTCCTCACGAGGCTGAGTGGAAAACATCCAAGCCACAGTGACAAATTTTTGCCCCTGCCAGGATTTGAAACTGAATCTCTCGAGTGCAAGACTAGTGCAGTGAACAAGTTGAGACATAAGAAATCTGTATCTTGAAAAAAAAAAACGCAGTTATGATTTTTCGAAATCCATCCCATTCTGTTGAATGGCCCTGAGTTATGATTTTTCGAAATCCTTCCCATTCTGTTGAATGACCCTGGGTTATGATTTTTCGAAATCCATCCCATTCTGTTGAATGACCCTGAGTTCTGATTTTTCGAAATCCATCCAATTCTGTTGAATAAACCTGAGTTATGATTTTTCGAAATCCATCCCATTCTGTTGAATGACCCTGTGTTATGATTTTTTGAAATCCATCCCATTCTGTTGAATGACCCTGTGTTATGATTTTTTAAAAATCCATCCCATTCTGTTGAATGACCCTGTGTTATGATTTTTTGAAATCCATTCTATTCTGTTGAATGACCCTGTGTTATTTTTTAAAATCCATCCCATTATGTTGAATGACCCTGTATTATGATTTTTTGAAATCATCCCATTCTGTTGAATGACCCTGAGTTGTGATTTTTTTGAAATCATCCCATTCTGTTGAATGACCTTGTGTTATGATTTTTTGAAATCATCCCATTCTGTTGAATGACCCTGTGTTATGATTTTTTGAAATCATCCCATTCTGTTGAATGACCCTGTCGCCCTGTATTACCATTTAAAAATTGTATTCATAATCTTTTCATTAGAACGAACGCATTTTCTTACCTCCTTTATTTCCTTGATGTCCTCCCCCTCCTCCGCCTTTTTTCTTCCCCCCACCACCTTGTTTCTTATTCTTCCTACATTCGGCAACACTAATCAATAAATTGAATACAATAATCAATATAATTAAAAGATAAATTGATTTCATAATCAATCAGTAACATTCTTCTGTCTGATTCAAAATTATCTTCTTTTAAAATATTTTCATTTAGTAACTTTTAATAAATTTACTAATTTTTGTTTGTTACCAAACAATTTTTTTCCCTTGTTTTTATAAATATTTATATTTTTAAATAATGATTGTTTATAAATAGTTGATTTTTTTAATACTTTTTTTTTATTTAATATTTTTCTACTTTATTTAATATTAGTTCTATCTTAAATAATATTTTAATTAAAGTTTAAATAACTATAATTTTTTTTTTAATTATCCAAAATTTAAAAAATCTCAATATTTTGTTACCAAACCATTTTTCTTGTCTTAAATATTAGTTAATATATTAAATAATTAATAATATTTTATTTAAAATGAATCTTGTTTCTGTTGAAATTCTTTTATTTTATTTATAATTTTATGTTCTTTGCCACGTTTTGGCTTATTTCTTTTATTACTATTATATTTTGGATTGCAATCAATGATATTTATTAAAATACCGAATGTGATAAATATCATCAGTAAAAGATATTGAAGATTCATGTTTGAGACTTTTTTATTTCTAGAGTCCGAAGTCCGAACTTTCCTTTAATATGATTTAGGTTTATAGATGTGAGTTTCAGTGATTTGTTAGACAACTAATTATTCAAGAAACCTTGCTCGGTATAAAGGTTTTTTTTTTATTTGAGTAATGTAGTTTCTAGAAAAAATCATCTAATTTGACAAATAGTTTTGATTTTTTTAACCCTTTTAACCCATTCTTTTTAGTTTATCCTTTATATATATTAATGTTGAGAAAAAATAGGTCGAGAATCCAAAAATCGAAGAAAATAATCTGGTGTGAACATCGCACGACTTTTCTTATCTATAAAAAAGAAGGAGAAAGTATTGTAATCGGCTGATATTTTCGATGTCGAGTTTTCAATGCAATAACACGTTTTGAGGTCCCAAAGCACAATTCTCGAGTTTCAGCCATTGGTCCGTGTGTGTGTGCCTGTCGGTCTGTCTGTGAACAATATAACCCTACAAGAACGGGAAGTTCTAGAGGCTTGAACTTTGGTATGTATGTCAGGTTGTCAGTATGCCATAGACCAGTGGTTCATAACATTTTTCTAATGATCGCCCCCTTTCAGAGTTTTTACGAAGTAACATTTCTCTTAACGCCCCCTTTAGTAACGAAATTTTAGTAACCAAAAAAAAAAAAAAATTCCAAGGAGAAAGAAAACATAGAGATCTAATGTCAAATATTAAGAATATCTGCGGGGTGTCTAAAGAAGAAGATTAATTCAATATCTTGAGAACGTATTTGAATTTTGAAAAACGCTGAAACACGTATATCTTTATTTCAAAGGGAAATTTTTTTTGGTGGTTTTCAAATATTTGACACCTTCAATTGGAGGGGAGGTGAACTTCAACTTGGAATAACTGCGGTCCTATTTTGAGTGCAGATATCAAATAAATCTCTTACTACTTTCATATTATTTTATTTTTCAAAAATATATTACAAATGGGGTTTAAGATTTTAAAGTTGACCCCATGGGACCTCCCCTGAAAATGGCCTAAATTTAAAACCAATAAAAAAAGTTTCTCCTTTGGAATAAAGTAATACGAAGTGCACCGTTTTTTTGACACTTCACTCATGTTCGGGATGTGTTCGGTTAAGTTCGGAAAAAATCTTTTCTCTAGTTCTGGATTTCGCAGTTATGCGTAAAATATAAATTTTTAACAAGGAGAAAAACGTAAAATGATCCTACTAAATAGTTTTCTTTGTTATGATGGTACACGTATTGAAAATTACCTAAAGTACTTATTAATAATTAATTTATTTTACCTAAACAGTATTATTGTATGAACAACCTACCTGTTGACCGAAATACTTAATATAC
>CM022884.1:7098915-7126547 GCA_012654025.1 Pachypsylla venusta | reverse complement strand
GGTCTTCTTTCTATACAGAGTGTCACAGATATTACCTTGATTGCAGAATCAATTCGGTCTTCTTTCTATACAGAGTGTCACAGATATTACCTTGATTGCAGAATCAATTCGGTCTTCTTTCTATACAGAGTGTAACAAAGATTACTTTGATTGGAGAATCAATTCGGTCTTCTTTCTATACAGAGTGTAAAAGAGATTACGTTGATTGGAGAATCAATTCGGTCTTCTTTCTATGCAGAGTGTAACAATGATTACTTTGATTGGAGAATCAATTCGGTCTTCTTTCTATACAGAGTGTAACAGAGATTACTTTGATTGGAGAATCAATTCCGTCTTTTTTCTATACAGGGTGTAACAGAGATTACTTTGATTGGAGAATCAATTCGGTCTTCCTTCTATACAGAGTGTAACAGAGATTACTTTGATTGGAGAATCACTTCGGTCTTCTTTCTATACAGAGTGTAACAAAATATAAAATGCGTTCACTGAAGCAAAAGTTGTAAAAACGCTTTCCACCAAAAAGTTTTCTTTATTTTTTCACACTCATATCTGAACAATAGTTTAGAAATAAAGGGAATGTTTATCACCTACTGGTTTCGAGTTTGGGTCTCTGCGCATGACAAAAATTATTGAAGCTCGGTTTTCGTTTCGGGAGTCCTCACAATTTGAGTAGATTATCGGGCTGTTTTTTCTTAAAGGAAACTAGTTGAGAAAATCCCGCGTAGTTTCAAAATATATAGAATTCAGTTATTATTTATGAAACTTTTTTTCATTTTGTTAATTTTTTTCATCCAAGTATTTGGTATTCCATTGGTGTAATTAGTATTTCCTTTTCTGTTGTCTATCAGTCTATTGGGGAAAAAAATGTCTATTGAAGAAACTCTTTTTCTGCATGTGATGGGTTCTTTTTCTGCTTGGACTTGGATTTGAGATTTTTATTTTTGTGTTGAAAATTTGAAATGTGAAAAAGTTTTCCACTAGAGGTGCTGAAGTCTACGTTTTCGTATATCGTGGTGTTGCGAAATCTAAAAAAATCTTCCGTCTATGAGACACGAAACCCATAAATTTGTCGTTTACGTATTGGTTATGGGGACCCCATAACAGATTTGCCAAATCTCCCTAATAACATGGCTTCTACAATTAATGTCTTCCCCAAAATTTATTAGGGGCGGAGTCCCCAAATCTCATTTGTTTTTTGTTTTTTTTTTAAAAAAAAGAAGATCAAACTTTTTAAATTTCGTGTTTTTATCTTTTTCGGTACAAAATTTGATATTTTACGTTATAAGTTAAATATGTAGAATCCAAAAACCGATCAACATAATGGACACATATTTGAAATCCTAATGGTCCCCAAACACATTCGGTCACAGTGGACAAATGGATTTTTCTTATTATATTCAATTTTTGGTTTCAGCATACTAAGACAACATAATGGACACATATTTGAAATCTTAATGGTCCCCAAACACATTCGGTCACAGTGGACAAATGGATATTTCTTAATATATTCAATTTTTGGTTTCAGCATACTTTGAAACTTAAATTTCAAACTATGGTGAATATCAATGTTTGAAATGGGAGGGGATGATTTTCTTTTCCTTTTCGATTCCAAAGTTCCATTATTGAAACTAATAAACCAAAAAGAAAAGAAGAAGAAGAAATGCTTATTGTAATTCCGAAATTTCTTATCTTTATTTTCAGAGCTTCCACTGAATAATTTCAATATAATTTTAAATATAGAAAAGAATCAATAGCGAAATGTTGATACTACAAAAATAATAGTTTGTCAAGAAAATGGAATGGAATTTACTTTATACAAGTACGTATGAACTCTGCATAGAACATGTTGTTTCTAGAGACATACTTACTTTGTCACCCTGTATAACCCCAACATCCTCAAGCCAACCTCCGAAAAATAAGTCAAAACATTTTATTTTATTCATTTAAAATAAGTCAAAAATAAGTCAAAACATTTTATTTTATTCATTTAAAATGTGACGCTCTCATGCCACGGCAAATACATAATAACAACATCCACGAGCCAACCTCACATCGTCCGAAAGTAGAAAATAAGTCAAAACCATTTTATTTTATTCATTTAAAATTTGCGAAATTTATTCAATAATTGTCTAAATTCTCTTTTATATATATACGGGGTGAACCAGACAACCGTTATCATAGGCCTATGACAGGTAGTACACGTCTAAGACAAAATACTCTAATGAATATATGCCGGTTTCTCTTTGTTTTCAAGATGGCGGCTATTTGGAAAATTTCGACCTTCCCCACAAAATCACGTAATGTAAACCACCGAAACAGGTACAAAAATTGCGTAAACACTTAACATTTTTTTCCTTCTAAACTTGTGATCTAAAGTCGTTTTGGATCGTTCGTCCCAAAAACTCCTTTTTTCTTTTGAAATTTCGAACTGAAATTTGGTCCGAAAAAAATTCCGCCAAGATGTGGACATACATTGGATAAAAAATATCCGTACTCTAAGCGGCTGAATGACACCAAAATTGTATCGTTATACACATTTTTGGCTCCCATGCTTAATCAACTGAACAGATGGGCTGGTGTCTTCTGTGATTAAAACCATTCAATTCTGTTTACTGAGGCCAAGTTGCATAGGCATCATCCATATGATGCTCAGAGTCCGGGTTACTCCACACCCAAGGTGTTCTTTCTTCTGGTGCATTCAAATAAAGAATTTTTTGTAATTGTCTGAACGATCCTCGAATAATTCGATGTTTATCGAATTTATCGAATCGTTCTCGGAGTTTATATTTATTAATTATTGTGTCATTAATTAGTTTTTTAAATTTTTGATAATTTCGTTTGAAAAATCTTGGTGTTAATGTTTGTGTTGTTGGCGGTAGAGTGCAGAATGTATCTGAAATAAAAAGAAATTTACATCTTAGGCTAAAAGCAAAAAAAAAAAAAAAACATTGCTCTGAAGGCCCATTAAGGAGTATCCACACTACACAGTAAAAGTGTCAGGACCGTGATCTCACAGTGATTTTAATAACACCCGTCAGTGTTTTCTCCGCGCTCAGAAAATGAAGATATTTTCATGTCAAGTCACTGTGTAGTATGAATGCTCCTTTTTATAATTTTAACATTTACTTTATACATTTACCAAAGTCACTAGTAAATGAATTAAACTTTTCACAGATTTATTGGTAATTTCATAGAATTACCAATGGACAGTGTTAAATGTAGCCACCGGAGGGAGCCACATTTAATGTGTCATTAATTAGTTCTAAGCTCGCGTAAATATAGATTTGATGTTATGAAGGCCATCCAGTATTTACAAAAATCTGCTTCAAACCAAAGATGAAAAGTCATCAGTAAAGCACAGTTACTACACATTGATACTATGAGAAGAAAGCGGACGTTACCATGCCAGGAAAGTATACAGCTAAAGAGAGTAGTCGCTGAAAAGAAGGTGGTGGCATGGTAGAATGGGAGAAGGCATCGCCGACTCCAAATAGAATTTGGCAAAGCTGAATTTAAAGAAATAGGAGTGTTAAATTGTATACATAAAATAGCGACGAAGTTTAACAACAATATCTCTTTGGGCTATTTTTTTTTGTTAGAAAGCCGACCACATATCTCTTTTTACCCCATAAAAATACACTTCGGACATATTGTGGTCAGAGAAGATTTTTTGTGTTCCCAACAGTTTGGGAGACATTTATTAAATGTAATGTAAAAATGTATATTTCTTTGTCTTATTATGTCACCATTTTTGTGGGCCTCATTATGAACAATCTTTCCAATATTATTCAGCCCAAGCTACACTTTACAATTACCTTACAATGCCACCTCTTGTTGCTATTACCATAGCTACTCTTTTGCCCTCAAGAGGCTGAATCATTCCCAAACACAACCAGACCAAGGAAAAAATTCGAAGAAAAAAAAATCAAATTTTCGACCCGACCAGGAATCGAACCCGGTACCTCCTTGATGCAAGCTGAGGGTGATGCACACTCTACCGCAGAGACATTTAAACTGCGTAAGGGTGTTCTCAGACAGCCGCATATTTACTGATCTTATTGCATAGCACATATCTTCACATACATGCAAGGAATAACATATACACAGTTTCTTATGGGAGTCTGCAAATTGCTTGATCTTTACACCTGCGTATTTGTTTTTCCCTGCATATATGCGAGCATGTGTGCTATGTGGTAAGATAAGTAAGTATGCGGCTGTGTGAGAGCACCCTAAATGAAAATAGTATACTTACATGTCATGTTCCAGAATGGGTTGATGTAACTAAAATTGACTTCTTGGTAAGTTGAAAATTCATCGTTTTCGTTAGTCTCCCACGTATCAAAATTGACCCAAGCACTGTCCACCAAACTTATTCCCAATAGAACTAAACTTATGACAGTAGTCAAATTCAACATTTTTGTGTTTTTCTGGAAATTTATCGAAAATCAGAATTAAAATAAATTAAATTTAAACAAAACACTTACCAAAAACACTATTTATTTTAATTTATGAAGAAACTAGTTTCGAATCATTCGATTCATCATCAGTCTAGTCGAGTCTAAAGATGGAAGTTGACATAATTGTCTGAACGATCCTCGAATAATTCGATATTTATCGAATTTATCGAATCGTTCTCGGAGTTTATATTTATTAATTATTGTGTCATTAATTAGTTTTTTGAATTTTTGATAATTTCGTTTGAAAAATCTTGGTGTTAATGTTTGTGTCTTCCACCTTCCATTTTTAGACTCGACTAGACTGATGATGAATCGAATGATTCGAAACTAGTTTCTTCATAAATTAAAATAAATAGTGTTTTGTGTAAATTTAATTTATTTAATAGTTAATATTTTTTAACACTTATAATTAACAAATCAGAATTATCATTTGTGAAACAAGTCAGCGTTTATGACACGTTGAATACACCAGTTCCCGTTAGATCACTGAAGTTAAGCAACGTCCAGTGAGGTTTTATAAGTGTGTGACCTCGTAGGTTTGCGTCTCTGTGATGCTGGTTATTCCCAACCCAATCCGGGCTGCTGGGTGAGGTCAATGTGGGTAGCTGATTTGTAAGTTTCCAGTCAATGGAGGCCCTGTCTCGTATGAGCAATAGATGTTACAAAAATATTGGCACCATAATAGGAAGCTGTAGAAGAATGGAGACCTAACTATACTTTTTATCTGTTGCTTAAATTTATTTTAGCAGTTCTCCTGGTCTAGTGGGTATCACACTTGCATTGCACGTGGGGGACCCGGGTCCAAAATTTTTGACATTTTCGGGGTGCACTCAGCTACTGGAGAACGATTGAGTTGCTACTTTAATCTGAGTAGTGACCAGTGGCGGCATTACCAGAGATAAAGATTAGAAAATTGAAGTATTATTAGTGTCGTGATCAGTGGCGGATTTACCGTAAAAGGAACATAGGGCATGACCTGGGGCGGCAAAATTTAGGGATTGTGACGAAATTATTCGCAATTTTGCAGCTGAAATGTTAATAGGTACGCAAAGAGCTGTAAATGAAAGAGTTGAAAGGAGAGGCTCTTGACGAGTACCTTGGCTGTAATAATTGAATGAAATTATCAAAATCACATTTCTTGTCAAAATAAAGACGACAAGTTCTAAATTGCCAGGGGCGGCGAAAGTTTAAATCCGCAATTTGTGATACAAAAATTGTGAAAAGACCGAGGGGCCTTATCACAAAGAAATTCTACATTTATATTACATTTTTTACATTATTATCTAAAAGCTGGCACTTTAGTATTTGGTTGGTTCTGTGAACTTCTCACTTAAATGGCCATTTTATCAATTGGTTGGTTCTGTGAACTTCTCACTAAAATGGCCATTTTATCAATTGGTTGATTCTGTGAACTTCTCACTTAAATGGCCATTTTATCAATTGGTTGGTTCTGTGAACTTCTCACTTAAATGGCCATTTTATCAATTGGTTGGTCCTGTGAACTTCTCACTTAAATGGCCATTTTATCAATTGGTTGGTTCTGTGAACTTCTCACTTAAATGGCCATTTTATCAATTGGTTGATTCTGTGAACTTCTCACTTAAATGGTCATTTTATCAATTAGTTGGTTCTGTGAACTTCTCACTTAAATGTCACTTTAGCAAATGATTGGTTCTGTGAACTTCTCACTTAAATGGCCACTTTAGCAATATTGGGTGGTTCTGTGAACTTCTCACTCAAATGGCCACTTTAGCTAATGGTTGGTTCTATGAACTTCTCACTTAAATGGCCACGGTTGGAAATGGTTGATGGTTAGGAAATGGTTGTTTCTGTGAACTTCTCACTTAAATGGCCACCCTTGTGGCCCAAATTTTCTTTTTTCGTTCAATATAATTGTAGTCCTTATTTATACTGGCCGAATAGAACAAAAGGGTCCTTCTACACCGTCAGTTTTTGGGTGCTATTATTATGTGGTGAATATCTCAAATTCATGAGGATGAAATTCCATGGGTTGGCCAGGTTTGAACCCACGTCCTGCTGTTTACCAGTCAGAGCATCTTACCACTACACCATCAACCCATTACCTTGTTTTCGGATTTTTATTGATAAAAGAAAAAAGAATAGAGTCTTAAGTGGAACGTTACCACTGGCATTTGCTACCACCTAACCCTTAGAGCTCTATTTTTATGTGGTCAAATACTCAAATTAACGAGGAAAAAATCCTGCCTCTGCTGTGAATTGCACCCACACCCTCCTGTCTACCAGACGAGCGCTCAACCACTGATAAAAGCTTGCTTTCTTCTTTTACGATATTTCATTAATTTTGTTTGATTTTTTTCTTACGTAAACTTACTTTATTTGTCTTCACAAATTACGTCACCCAACACATGATGTTATTGTCCAGTGTGACACTGCACAGACAGCATACTTTTCTTACTCAACTAAAATACTCACAACATAAACACACACTTGCTTAGTTGGTCCAAACGTAGTGAGGTTGTAGTAGCGGCGCGTCGTTTCTTTCGAACTCAACCGTTCCTCTTAATTATACAGGGTGTAACCAAATTCATGCATCAAATTGATGGGGCATAATTCCTGAGACTAAATTAGGGTGGGTTTATTCTATGATTTTCTTCTTCGAAAAGTGCTTCCTCTTTGTTCTAGGAGCTTTCAAAGTTTTAAAATAAAAATCGTTTTTTCGCAATAACTTCTGAACTACTTATGTTAAATCATTAAATATTGTAAGTACCAAAAAAATCATCACTTTAACATAAGTAGTTCAGAAGATTTTGCGAGAAAACGATTTTTAATTTAAAACTTTGAAAGTTTCTAGAAAAAAGAGGAAGCACTTTTCGAAAAGAAATCATAGAATAAACCCACCCTAATATTGTCTCAGGAATATGCCCTATCAATGGGATGCATGATTTTTGGTACTGTAGATTCATGTTTTTTTTAAAATGGTAGAAACAGATTGATTCCAGGTCGTCCTGGTGCTTAGAACCGTCCATCATGGCACAGGAAGGTCTACGATTTTTTTTAAACGTCTGTCAGTGTGTTCGTTCCACGATATCTTTTGAACGTCTTGTACATGGTATAGACGTTCACTGTGGGCTACCCGGTTCCCCGATATTGATGAAACTTGTTCCAGACGTTCATTATGGGCTACCCGGTTCCCCGATATTGATGAAACTTGTTTTAGACGTTCATTATGGGCTACCCGGTTCCCCGATATTGATGAAACTTGTTCTAGACGTTTATTATGGGCTACCCGGTTCCCCTGATGGCGGCTTAATTCAGTTGGTTGTTGTTGTTGTTGTTGTAGCGGTGATCCTCTTAAAATCAGCTATTTTCTCCATTTTTAAACCCAGGTTTGGAATAATGGTGGAAAAAGGATTATATGAGGTAACTGAAAAAGGTTTGATGGCCCTTGGCTGGAATTGTAATGGTTTGCGTTCTTGCGATGGCCAGTTCTACGCACCAGGACAACCTCGTTCAGTTGGTTTTGGAATTGGAAAAATTGAGAATATTTATTTTTGGATCTTTTCTAAATTTATTTCGATCTTCTAATAATGAATTGAAGAATGAGAATTGTTGGAAAATGATCTGGTTCATTCGCATCTCAACCGTTGATCCTATTGGACGGCGTATTTGTCCAAATATAAGCTGGGCGAACTTTTGTCGAGATAATGCTTGGGTGTAGAACCGACCGTGTTTAATGTTCACACTCTGTTTATTCTGATAACGATCAGTCCAAGCATTTCATTTGAGTAACAACTTTAGAAAGCATAACATCGTCTTGGTAATTTGTTTTCTCTTTTTATTTACCGCGGGATAATAAACACAACTTTGAGGTATGTATACAATACGCAGAACAATTGTTTATAAAATGACGATTCAATAGGTTCTTTAATAAAAATTCTTCATATTAACTTTTAAATAAATTAAAACAAAACACCAAAAACACTATTTATAATTATTTAAGAAGAAACTAGTTTCGATTGAAGGATGGAAGTTGACAACTTCCATCCTTCCATCTAGAAAAACGGTTGATTTTGTGAGAAAAATCGCTACTATCGCTACTACAACAACACAACTATTAAATTAGAATTTCGAAAAAAGAGCGTGAACCAAAATGGTAGATGTTATGTCACTTTTGTTCATAACATTAACGCTTTAATGAAATTTGTTTTAAAGGTCCCATTTGTTTGGTAAGTTGACCCTAAAAGTTCGACCATAATGTTAGTCACATACAAGAAGTTCCCCGATTCCTGAGGAACTATCTATTGCATCTAAAAAAACAAAATGGTAGATGTTATGTCACTTTTGTTCATAACATTAACGCTTTAATGAAATTTGTTATAAAGGTCCCATTTGTTTGGTAAGTTGACCCTAAAAGTTCGACCATAATATTAGTCACATACAGGAAGTTCCCCGATTCCTGAGGAACTATCTATTGCATCTAAAAAAAACAAAATGGTAGATGGTATGTCACTTTTGTTCATAACATTAACGCTTTAATGAAATTTGTTATAAAGGTCCCATTTGTTTGGTAAGTTGACCCTAAAAGTTCGACCATAATGTTAGTCACATACAGGAAGTTCCCCGATTCCTGAGGAACTATCTATTGCATGTAAAAAACAAAATGGTAGATGTTATGTGTCACTTTTGTTCATAACATTAACGCTGAACATTTTTAATGAAATTTGTTATAAAGGTCCCATTTGATTGATAATTTCACACTAAAAGTTCGACCATAATGTTAGTCACATACAGGAAGTTCCGCGATTCCTGCGGAACTCTATTGCATATAAAAACAGAAAAACTCTCCCAATGTGCCTAAACAAATTTGTTATTTTACGTTTCAAGGTACGGTGAACCAACCCATGCGTACGGCGGACCAACGCATTTTTTTTATTCGATTTTTGGATTCTCTATACTGGAATTGTTCTTAGCAATATGTCCCAAGATCTGTGCAACAAACTCCAGACATTGCAAAACATGTGTGCCAGATATATTTTTCGCGACAGAAAAAATTTGACCATGTATCTGAAAACCGAAGATCTCTTGAATGGCTACCTGTTGAAAAAAAGACTGGAGCAACGGATATTGTGTCTATTTTGGCGCATTCTAAATGAGGAGTCACCCACATATCTCCATTCATCATTTTCCTCATTACATCATTTTCTTCATCACAACACTCGCTCTCATTTCCTCACCATTCCACCTCATCGCACAAACTTCATGAACCATTCCTTTGCTGTTCACGCTGCAAGACTGTGGAATCAGCTGCCATCAGATCTGTGATTGTTGGAGAGTCGGATTGGTTTTAAGATCCATACAAGAAGACATTTGTTCGGAATAAACTATAATTAAGCCTCATTCACAAATTACCTATGATTATGATTATCCCCCCTAGGTTAGGTATGAATTAGGTAAATAGGTAGGGATTTCAAAGGGTTGGGTGGAAAAGAATTCCTCAGGAATTAACCGCGCCCTTTGGATGAACTTTATATTTCATATTATTTACCTCCTTCTGAAACTATCTTCTTCCTATTTTCTATCTCTATTTTCACCATTTCTGAGCAATTATAAAAGTTCATTCAATAAAGAATTATATAATAATAATAATATAATCGTAAAAATCAAATTTTGAAAGATAGTATTTTCTTTTTGTGACGATTAATGATTGAAAATAATAAACCAAAGTTGTTATAAAACCCATAATCTCAGTTGTTATTTTTTATTTTTTCCAGAAAATGTTTCGCAAGAGATGACTCCTCCTTAACAAAATCTAATAAAGATTGAAACTAACTCTTCCTCCAC
Organism: Pachypsylla venusta; assembly: GCA_012654025.1. Classification (NCBI taxonomy): domain Eukaryota; kingdom Metazoa; phylum Arthropoda; class Insecta; order Hemiptera; family Aphalaridae; genus Pachypsylla; species Pachypsylla venusta. Next base: position 7,116,267 of record CM022884.1, on the reverse strand, counting down.
AATGAGGATCCACATTCTTCTTTTACTGTGCATCAATTACATCCATTCTGAACTTGAAGAAACCCCAGAACCACCAACAACAATGGACACAATTCCCACAGAGGCCACCACAGATCCATCGTCCGAATTTATATTTTCTCCTGAAAAGCATTACATCAATGATGCCGAGATAGAACAAATGAAAGCTTTTGACACGCGACCTTTTCATATTCCACCATTCTATTCACAAGAAAGAGATATGCACACAGAGCCACCTCCCAAAGTTAGAAGATTAAAAAAAGTTAAAAAGTTTTTTAGAAAAATATTATTCTTAGATTATTTTACAACACCAAGGTTACCTGAGAATGCAACACATAAACCTGGTAAGTAGGGGACTTTCAATCCATTTTCCGCTAAAAATAAAATCGACGATACATCTAATCGAATTTGCATATTTCTCAATAGTTGTAGAATATAGAAGCACTTATGGGTATATCTTACCATACTTACATTCCGTGCTCGTATCCCTTAAGAGGGACATTACGTGGATAGGGATAGAAGCAGGGCCGTACCCAAGATTTTTTTTCGGGGGGGGGGGGGGGCCGANTGATTATCATGGAAGGTGATGTTGTTTTTGTCGTTGTTGTTGCTGCTGCTGTTGTTGCTGTTTTTTTTTTAATATTATAAGTCCCGTGCAAAGTAGAGTATTTTCATTAAAAAAAAAAACCGATTGAAATTTGGGGGGGGGTCTGGACCCCCCTGGGTACGGCCCTGGATAGAAAGACATAAAAAGACTACTTTCAAGGCACTCAAGTCCATGCCAGTCGTAAAAGGCGACTAAAGACAGGGTCGGAAACGATCTTTTTCATTAACCGTGCAGAAAGCTATGAGAAGCTATTGCATTATCCGTAAGGATTCTCAGTATCAACAACTCATGGCGAGTTGTTGCAAACAAGACCCACGGCTGTTAACCTATGATGAGGATGATGATCCCTTAAACTTCAAATTGACTTCCTCCAATATTTGGCTACGTTGACAGCTCTGTGATTTGCCTCAATTTTTCGTCAATAATAAAAATCGACAATGAATCGAATCGAGCTTTTTACATTTGTCAATAGGGTTTTGTATTCTTCATACCATGAGACGTAAAATGTCAATTTCGAAGAGAACCGGCCCAATTAGCTCTGTCCATTAAGCATGGGAGGTTTCATACCGACGGTTAGAGTTCGAGCCCAAATTAATGACGTATTTTTTTAATAGATAATTTATTATTTCTATAATTTTGACCAACGTTTCCCACGTTATTACAAAAGCTTTTTAAAATGTTGAAACACGTTTCTTTTTTATTTAAAAGGAACAAAGTACTTTCTAATAGTATTTGGCCTCTCCCTCTTTCTTATTTTCAGAATGGTTCGAACGATTGTACCACTTTGTCAAGTATACTATATTGAAGAGAGTTCCCCCTGTCACCGAACATGTCACATTGGATCCTGAGTTCTACTTTTTCTCCAAGCACTACACGGACTGGAAGTATTTCAATAATTTATATTTTGAAGTTATAAATTCAACCAACATGGAAGCACATTGGTGGTATAGAGAAATTATGAAACATCGAGGTGTTGATTTGGGTAAGTGTTGATTGAGTGAAGTGGTGATGTGATGTGATGTAAAGAATGAAACACCGAGGTGTTGATTGAGTGAAGTGGTGATATGATATAAAGAATGAAACATCGAGATGTTGATTCGGGTAAGTGTTGATTGAGTGAAGTGGTTATGTGATATAAAGAATGAAGCATCGAGATTACCCACAAGATGTAAACAATGTTGATTCGGGTAAGTGTTGATTGAGTGAAGTGGTGATATGATATGAAAAATGAAACTTTGAGGTGTTAATTGAGTAGGATTTGATATGGTATAGAGAAATATTGAAACATTAAGATGTTGATTTGGGTAAGTGTTTATTGAGTGAGGTGTTGATATGGTATGGAAAAATTATGTAACATCGAGTTGTCGATTTGGGTATGTGTTGAATGAGTAAGGTGTTGGTGTGGTATGGAGAAATAATTAAAAATCGAGGTGTTGATGATAGAGTAGGATTTGATATGGTATAGAGAAAAAATGAAACATGGAGGTGTTGATTTGGGCAAGTGTTAATTGGGCGAGGTGTTGATGTGGTATAGGTATAGAGAATAAGTGGACTTACCGCTCTTGATATATTTAATTCACAGAAAGACACACACATACCATAAGAAAATAAGGTTCTAAAAGTTCGTGACCCAACCCTCGAATATGGAGAAAGAATACAAAAACCCACTGTGTCTTATTTTTCAACATAATCTCCCTTGACTTCAATACACTGTTTACATCTTGTGGGTAATATCTCTATGTTCGTCAATAAGTAGTTAGTATCCTTATAGTCAAAAGAACCCAAAACAGCCGACCTGATGATCTCTGCATCACTCCCATTTTTTCCACGCAACATGTCAATTATCAGTTTTCTAGAGTAGATGGATGATGACAATTTTACTAAAATTAGCAGCAAACAACAATTTTGTTAGAGTTGCAGTGTCCTACATCAACCAATCTAACTCTACGTCCAATGGTAATCTTTGAAAATTTTCTGTTGGCCTTAGTGCGGAACAACCAATCTAACTCTACCTCCAACAGTAATCTTTGAGCATTTTCTGTTGGCTTTAGTGCTGAATAAACAATCTAACTCTACCTCCAAGAGTAATCTTTGAAAATTTCTGTTGGCCTTAGTGCGGAACGACCAATCTAACTCTTATCTTCAACAGTAATCTTTGAACATTTTCTGTTGGCTTTAGTGCTGTACAAAATTAGCAGCAAACAACAATTTTGTTAGAGTTGCAGTGTCCTACATCAACCAATCTAACTCTACGTCCAATGGTAATCTTTGAAAATTTTCTGTTGGCCTTAGTGCGGAACAACCAATCTAACTCTACCTCCAACAGTAATCTTTGAGCATTTTCTGTTGGCTTTAGTGCTGAATAAACAATCTAACTCTACCTCCAAGAGTAATCTTTGAAAATTTCTGTTGGCCTTAGTGCGGAACGACCAATCTAACTCTTATCTTCAACAGTAATCTTTGAACATTTTCTGTTGGCTTTAGTGCTGTACAACCAATTTAACTCCAATAGTAATCATTGAATATTTTCTGTTGGCTTTAGTGCGGAACAACCAATCTAACTCTACCTCCAATAGTAATCTTTGAATATTTTCTATTGGCTTTAGTGCGGAACAACCAATCTAACTCTACCTCCAACAGTAATCTTTGAACATTTTCTGTTGGCTTTAGTGAGGTACAACCAATCTAACTCTACTTCCAACAGTAATCTTTGAACATTTTCTGTTGGCTTTAGTGCGCAACTTTTACCTAACCTATTTTTCTTGTTCCAGCGGACATATCCACCACAACTCCTCTACCATTTGATATTCATAGAATGGATGGCTTTTCTACCAATCTAACTCTACCACCAACAGTAACCTTTGATGAAAACGAGGATTACAATACCGAGAATATGCCTGAATGGATGAAGCAATTCACATTGCGGCCAGCCTTTGCAAAAGCTCTCGATGATTATGCAAAACACGTAACTTTCCCAACAATACCTGATATGGAAATAGGAAAGAACAGTACATACTTCTTCGAAAGTAAGTAACCACAAGTCCTAATCGTCTTCATGATGCCTGATTCTACGCACCGGGACCACCTGAAACGCAAAGAATAGTACCTACTTCTTCGAAAGTAAGTAACCACAAGTCCTAATCGTTTTCATGATGCCTGATTCTACGCACCGGGACCACCTGGAACGCAAAGAATAGTACATACTTCTTCGAAAGTAAGTAACCACAAGTCCTAATCGTCTTCATGATGCCTGATTCTACGCACCGGGACCACCTGGAACGCAAAGAATAGTACGTACTTCTTCGAAAGTAAGTAACCACAAGTCTTAATCGTCTTCATGATGCCTGATTCTACGCAACGGGACCACCTGGAACGCAAAGAATAGTACGTACTTCTTCGAAAGTAAGTAACCACAAGTCTTAATCCTTCTTCCACAAAGTATGTGGTGGCAGTCAGTGAAGGTCTGTTAGCTCCTATTCACTAACATTTTATTCTCTTCTCCTTTAATATCATTTTCCTCTTCCTTCTAGTCCTAATCCTTCTCCCTTGAAGTTTGGTAGCTCTTTTCTTTTAAAATTTAGTAGAGCGTTTTATTGGACTGTTTTTGTAAATATGTAAACATTTTTGTATCATTATTATTTTTTGTAAAATATATAAGACTTCTGTTTGGATTGTGGGCGTAAAGGGACTCTTCAGTGTCATCGTCGCAGTATAAACAAGGTATAATAATAATATCTCACAAAAAATAATATTGCAAAAAGGCCAAGTTCCAACCACTATTACAAAAAAATCCGCCCATGAACATAGTGATATCTATTATTGTGACCAAATTTATTCTTGATGCTGTTCATCCCCACAATTAAATAAATATTGCACTTGTCTCAACTCTCTTAAATACCAACTTTACATTTGGTCAGTTTTGATTTCTGCGCAGAATTGAAAAATACGTCAATGATACCCAAGCTGTGTGTATGAACTCAGACCTTACCAACATAGACCATAATGGAAGAAAGTTACCCTATTTATTTAAATGGGAAAATACCCCATTCTTACATCTAATTTTGAAATAATGGTACAAATAGGTTGATATGAGGTATAACTATGATTTTATGCGTTTCAGGTCGTCCCGGGGGGTAGAACCGACCTTCTCGCGCCGTGAGAATGATTACATTGGCCAACCTTACAAGATTCTCTCAAAAATGTAGATTTTGATCATACCTACTGCTAACTATTTAAATAAAATAGGTAGACTTTACAGGATAATATTATTCTAGTTGTAATGATAACTTTTAGTTTAAAAATATTTATAAAAGAATCGTAAAATAATAATAAAAAAAAAGACAATATCGATTCTGATTGAAATTATTATAAGGCGAGCTTTCAATAATATACAGGCTATCATCCTCAGCATTGTTGACTCTATGATGTTCAGAATAGAACTTTTAGTTTATTATAAAATGGGAGCCCTTGATACTTAAATTGTTAAATTTGAACCTTCCAGGTGAACGTTACAAACGAATTCAAAACAAATTGATTTCATTCTATTGGATTACGACTCGAAATCCTGACCAGTGGATGGATGAGCATGAGAAATATCGAAATGCAAAGCTTGGTAGATGGTTAGCCAGAAAAGAAAAAGAAGTGCTTGCCTCTGTCGAAAGAGATATGCAAGGATATGCTCCAGACTTCGGTCCGGAAGGTATGACGATGTTTTGCAGACATGGGTCCTGTCCAATCGGGAAACCTTCAATCCCCAGTTTTTCAAAAATGAACCGTATCGTTACAAAAAAGAAAAATACCCCCTTATAATTAGATATTTTTCGTTTCAAGGTACTTAGAATCGTCGTGATGGGTTTTTTTTGCTACTTAGCGTTATCCGATTTTGAATAAATTTGGTATGTAGGTTCCATTTAGGGTCTTATTGTGGTCCGATACTTTTTGTCACCGTCAGTCACGTATAAAGGATTCAGTACTAAAATTTTAGACCCCAAATGAGACCTTGTTAACAAATTTCATCCAAATCAGTCAACGCTGAGTGGCAAAAGTGCCCATCACACGGCAGGCGGTGTGCGGTGTACAGGGCACGGAGGGCGGCAGAAGAACGGATTTTTTTTTTTATTTGATTTTTGGATTCTGGGTATCTTGAAACGTAAAATATCAAATTTTGAGGGGGTATTTTTTTAGCCAGTAAAATAATAAACCCATGTGTCACATTGACTCTTTAACATCTATTGTTCATTCGAGACGGGGTTTTATCCTCCATTTGGCTGGAAACTTACAAACCAGCTACCCATATTGACCTCACTAGCCTGGGTTGAGCACGTGGACATCCTCTTGGTAAAATTTCACTGGACGTTGGTTAACTTCAGTGATATTACGGGAATTGGTGTATTTAACGTGTCATAGACGAGGTGTGCCATTGGTAAAAAAAAATATCTTTTTTCAGGGAACTCATTCTATGCCTATATTTGTAATTTCACAACACCAAAAAGTTTACTTCAAGAAATATTAAAAAGAGAGAAAGAAGCAGAAATGGGAACAACAATATCCAAAGATAAAAAACAGGAAGAAGAAGACAAACTATTTGTAAATGTTCCTGTTAATATACGTGAAGCTATCAATAGAGGACAACAATTAAATGTATCAATATTAGAAAATTTCCTTTACAGACATTGTAAAAATATATCTGTACCATGGGAAACCGTTACACCGATTCGAACAACTAAGTTAAATAAAACTCTAGCACCAAAATTAACTCGAACATACAAAACAGAAATTATAACTAAAGAACTTACAATTCCAATTCAATATAGAAAAATATTGGAGGATGAGAATTTTACATTAACTAGAGAAAAAATTGATAGAGCTTTTGTCAATGCACAAATACATATGAGAAATTTAAGTTTCTTTAGAATTGAAAAAAATTGGAACGAAGTATCTAAATTAATGTGGGAAGATCAGTTTACAACTCCAGCTACAGAATTGAATAGTTCAGAAGTGAAAGTAATGTTTACACATGTCTATCCAGACCTTTTAGAGCAAAATTAGGACCACGCTAACTGAAAAAAATATCCAATTGGTACCAGAGTACGTAATTCAAGTTCAAGGCATTGAAAAGGTTTTACGAGATTCTAAATATATCTTCTTCTTTTTTTAATTTGGCTTAACGTTCCTTTAACATCTATTGGTCATTCAAGACGGAGGTTTCACCCTCCATTCGCCGGAAACCCGCAAACCAGCTACCCACATTGACCTCACCCAGCCTGGGTTCGGTCGGAAAAATAGCCAGCATCACTAGGGCGCAAATCCACCTGGACACCCAAATGGTAAAACCCCGCTGGACGTTGCTTAGTTTCAGTGATCCAACGGGAACTGGCGTACTGAATGTGCCATAGACGCTGGCAATAAATATATCTATAAATCAGATTTTGTGCCTATGTCTGAGGGTGGTTCCAAAAGTTTGTGACCCGACTAACAAAAGGTTAATGTATTGTAGCTCTGAAAATATTTTTACATGTCTCACACTGCCTAATGATAATACGAGGTAAATTTATCCAAATATTTCGATTAGTTTAATTTTGACAGGTCATTTTTGTTTAGGTTTCGACAACATTTTTATGAGGGCTACTCTGGACTATAGGGGTGAGATATCTCGCACCCCTATAGTCCAGGCGTGGCGCCCAGCGGGTAACATCTGTTTTCAAAGCCGAAATCTGAGCTGCAAGGAAATGAATTGGGAGTGATGAAGAGATAAGGTCGGCTGTTTTAGAGCATTTTGACTGTAATACTAACCACTTTTTGACGGGCATACAAAAAATGTTGACAAAAAGTTATTGAAGTCAAGGAAGATTAAGTTGACATTGGGTTTTTATTTTCCTTCTCCATTTAGGTTAGGCCACAGACTTTTGGAACCTCCCTCGTACCGTCGTATATGCTAGGGGATGTCTGTTGTCGGAATCAATTTTTAAACAGCAGAATACCTCTATCACAACCTAACTCCCAACCCAAATCATGCTCTAGCACCCCGGGGAAAAAATCAGAACTAAATATGTCAACACGTTTTCGAGTGAGGTCAAATTTCCAATTTCGGCTTATTATTTATTGACCCAATTCGGCAAGTGACAGTCTAAAATGATCAATTAACCTTTTCGTCATTCAAGTTCCTAGTCATTGAAATGTTATTTAGGTGTTATTAAATTTGAATACGCCATTAGATAAGATACTGCACCAAACTGCAAGACCACCCCGCATTTTGTCCAGAATGGTTTATTTGTTTATCCAATGGCACCATAATGGTCAGCAAGAAAGAATAATGCTAACTGATAGGTCACACTTATTCTTTTCAATGATATGAAATTTATCGGAAAAATATGACCACCCTGTGTGATGCCAAATCAAAAAAAACAACAAGTCAAAAGTATGTAAAACTGTATGAAAAGTACGGAAAGATTCGAGTACCATTAGGACCCCAAAGGGGATTTTTTAGCACCCTTGCTAAAACTTCACTAAGAATTGACCGATTTAATGTGGCAAAAGTAACAGGGGATGGCACAGCGGATTTTTTTAATTTTATTTTTTTGATTTTACATAGCTTGAAACGCATATTATCAAAATTTGAGCGGCTTTAGTCTTTATTGTGATGATTTTAACCAGAAGAAAACAATGTGAAGCTGGGATCTCATTGACTACCACATTGCATGGTCCGATGTTCCTTCAGAATCAAATGAGAACGAGTTCCAGTGACAACGGAATGACTTCATTGCGAAGCATTTGATTGCTATGTTCAGCGAAACAAAATGTTGAACTCCGTTACATCCCTAATTTGAGAAGTCCTGAGTATACTCATAATGCAGGATGATCACCTCTCAGAACAAAACACATTAATAATTGCCTGGGATGAATTTCCCATTTTTTTATTGTTTTCAATTAAAATTTCTAATAAAATCTAATAACTGATATTAATTTTATAAATACTTATTTCGGACATAAAAAATCAGCAAAACACTGAGGTGTGCCAGTAAGTGTGCTCCAAAAAACATTTCTTTTTTTTTTTTAATGTGATAACAACATGCTTTAAGGAGTATCACACTAAGCAGAACATTACCGACAAATGATCCGCCCGGCCAAACTGAAAATATTCTTCCAGGCAGTTGAAGGAACATGTTCATTTGTTCATACTAGACCGGCACGTGACAGTGCATCACTGTGAGATCATGATCAGCGTGAATCACTTGCCAGCAGTGTCACTGCTTAAATGCTTCTTTATTATACAAGTAAGTATAGCTCAATCCGCGGACTCCCATAAGAACATGTAACATATTTATGTATTTGTTTTTTCCTTGCTTATAAGCAAAGATGTGGGCTATGTCGTGAGATAAGTGAATATGTGGTTATCTGAGAGCAGCTCAAAATTTATACCTAGGTATCTTAAAAGGGCTGAAATACCTAGGTATCTTAAAAGGGCTGAAAACCAGCTCCCATGGCTCAGTGGTCACTGCACTAGTCTTGCACTCGGGAGACCCAGGTTCGAATTTTGTCACTGCGGTTTGGATGTTTTCGGCGCCCACTCAGCCTCGCGAGGACAATGAGTAGCCATGGAGGTAAATGCTCATAGCAACCCGGTGCCTTGTAGGTAAAATAGAAAAATTTAAAGTAATTGGACAATGATTGATATTGGAAAATTTTACAATGCTGCAGTGAGCACCAAAGTTGTGACTTAATCACACAAAGAAACAGCAATTTATTTTATTATATTATTTAAAAGGTCTGAAAGTTTTTTTTAAAAAAATATAGTGTCTACATTAATGCTGGCGAGATTCAGACCAATTCAACAATTACTGACCGATTTAAAAACATTATTAGGATATATTGTGAGAGGACTTTGAGAAGGTTTTATACTATTTGGACACACTTAGGAAAGATTAACTCAACGACTTGAAGGTGCTGAAACAGGCGTTGGATAATTCGGAGAGTAATTAATTCTCTGTAAAACTGATCTGATCCCATCTTGGGAAATTTCCTAGGACATTACACTGTCTGGCACTATGATTTCTCTTGTTTATGTTCGAGATGACATCGTACATTACTTCCCTATGTTAGTTCGGCAGTGACTGGTTGTCCCTACTTTACTGATACTTGTGATGTTTGGTTTATTAGTTTTCACAGAAGGAGCCATGCTTCTCTCCAACAATATTTGTGTTCTGTGAAAGTGATAAAAGCATTGAAAATCATTGAAACAACTTGTAATCAGATCGAGACCCTTTAGGGTCAATTACTATAATATTGCAAAGTTGTTTTCTGTGTTATTTAACACCATCACCGTATATGAACTCGGCTTGTGAGGATGTCACCCACAACTAAGACATAATTGTATTGGATGAAATTACGGCTTTGGATTTGATATTCGTTTTTGTGGTTCTAGTGGTGTTTCTCTCAAAATCAGCTGTTCTTTCGATTTCTAGATTAATGTTTTTTTTAATTGGTACAAACGGGTTGATATGAGGTTACCGAAACAAATTTGATTCTCCCTGGCTGGAATTATAATGTATGCGTCCCGGTACTTACCACTACACCACCATATGCGTGGTGTAGTGGTATGCGTCCCGGTACTTAGTACCGACTATCATGAAGATGTCATTGTCTCCTAATATTTAACCAGCTTCGTTAGTTCACTTTTTCATTAGCATGTGTTGGTGGTGTAGTGGTAAGACGCTCTGACTGGAAAACAGTAGGGTGTGAGTTCAAACCCAGCCAACCTATGGAATTTCATCCTCATGAATTTGAGATATTTACTACTATTAGAGGACATGCAAGGGTCCGGGATGATTTACATCTAGTCCGGCGTCTCCGCAGTAGCATAATATGCTACTCAACCCTTCCACCACCATCACTTTCTGTGATGGACACGGTAAGTAAGTAAGCTAAGTTGTGAGAGTGACAGATTAGTAACCTGAAATTTATTGCTTAGAATTCAAGTATAGAAATAAAATTAATAATAAGATGGACAAGTGTATTGTGACAAGCATTAAATTTATTAATTTTAATTGTAGATTTTAATAAATTTTACAAAACTATGCAAATAGCACAGGACACTTCTTTACAGTTGTTCATACTGCACATCTTCAAAATTTACGGGACCATAGAGTTATGCCTAGTTACATGCCCCTCAAATTTTGGGGCCATTGCCCTTCCGCTTCAAAAATAAAAATTGTGAGATGCTATCTTGGGGGGAAAAAATTAGAGGCCCCTAATGAAAGTTTGTGAGGGGGAAATATGACTTGCGCCGCCACTTGTTGGTTATTCTTAGTAGTAGGTCAAAAAATCTTTTCATCTATTCTTCTTAACTCTTTGCAGCACAAGACTCTGTGTATATATTCGACTTTTTCTGCACGGAGAACCTTTTTTTCGAAAATGAAAAATTTCACTTGCCTCTAAAACTAGTAGGATTGTGAAACAACCGGAAACTTTTTGACAAATTTGAGTTGGCCTCTAATACTAAAAACCAGTAGAACTAGGCTATTGTGGGTCTCAATCATTTGATATGAGCAGAGACTATGTTACCTATAGCATTCCTGTGGGGACCACCATGCAACTAGATACAATTTAGTTCCTATAGCTGTGCTGCAAAGCGTTAACGGGGTTTCTCTCATTCTTGGTCAAACTCCCACCTGTTATTGAAGTGCTTTAGAATTTAAAATCTAATCTCATGAAATCTAGTTTTTCTTTGGAAAAAAATCAAATTTAGTTGTTGTTTTTTCAGTTTCAAAGATGGGTTTAGTTTATCAATTATTCCTCTTCTTTAGGTGCTGGTGTACTATATTTGTAAACTTTGTACGAATCTAAAAATCCTTTAAATTCATTGATTTTCTTATTTACAATTCCTGCTTTTTCATAATGTGCAGCGTTATCATGTTTGACTTTTTCTTCCCAATCTTCAATTTGTTTTCTTGCTCCTTCTAGTTGATAAATATCTTTAATATTTTTTCCTTCTTTCTTGGCTTTTTCTAATTCTTCTGTTAAGTGATGTTTAATTTCATCAATTTCAACCAGTTGACGTTCATGAGTATTATAATCTGTAGATAAAAAGAAAATTAAAAAATCATGGATTCATATAAATTTTGAATGTGTGCGATTTTTTTTTTTTTTTTTAAAAAAAAAAAGTTTATTGTTTCCAAAAGTAGCATGATTCGTGGCAATGTCAAAATAATGTTCAAAAACCAGTGCCTTAGATACCATGCCATAGACTGTCATCTTAAAATTGTACTTCCCGTTTTTCTATTGGTCACCAAAAGTCCCAAAATGTTGGTTTACATTACAATCTAATGTATCTAATGAAAAATGTTTGTCTCTATGATTTCTAATACTCTGTATAATTTTCTGGGTCTGCGTGATCCTTAATTTCCTAATACAATAATTTATTTTGTGCTTCTCATTTTCCAATTTTTACCATAATACTTGAAATAATTTTCTTGGTCTTCCTGATCTCCTATATTTACATAAATTATTTTCTTGATCTTCCTAAACTCCTAATAATTTTATTGTCCCCTATAATCTCCTAATACTTTTGTAAAAATCGCTAACATATTCTTCACTTTCACTCTCACTGTGTATTGAAAAATTACTAGTTTTCCTGATCTCAATATTCTCTACCATTTACTTGGTCTGCCTGAATGATGGTGATTGTAAGAACATAAAAAGTAAATTATTCTAAGTATTATTAGGAAATCACTTTGTGTTTTTACCATCAACACCAGTTTCTTTGTCTTCCTGATCTTCTAATACAATAATTTTATTGTTCCCCATAATATCCTAATAGTTACCATTCTCATCATTTTCTTCATCTTCCCGCTCCCCTAATATTTTTGATATGCCTGATCTCCTAATACATTAATTTTATTGTTTTCCATAATCTCCTAATAGTTACCATTCTCATCATTTTCTTCATCTTCCCGCTCTCCTCATACTTACAATAATATTTTTGATATGCCTGATCTCCTAATACATTCATTTTATTGTTCCCCATAATCTCCTAATAGTTACCATTCTCATCTTCCTGCTCTCCTAATACTTACAATAATTTTCCTGATCTTCCTGATCTCCTAATACATTCATTTTATTGTTCCCCATAATCTCTAATAGTTACCATTCTCATCATTTTCTTCATCTTCCTGACCTCCTAATACTTACATAAATTATTTTCTTGATCTTTCTAAACTCCAAATGATTTTATTGTTCCCATAATCTCATAATACTTACCATCCTCATCATTTTCTTCATCTTCATCATCTTTGTACACATCACTATCATATTCTTCACTTTCTTTTGATTTTATCAAATTATCTCTCACTTTGTTTAATTGTGTATTGAAATTTTCTTTGACATGTAAATATCTTCGTTTTGCATTCTCAAATGATTCTTCATTTCGATGTACTTTATTAATTAAATCAGATTTTAATTCCAATAATAATTTATCTCGTAATTCGTTTATTTTGTTTGCAATTATATTTAAATTATTTAATTTCAAATCTTTGTCTGTTTTCACTTTTGTTTCCCATAGTTTTAATTCGTTTTCTAGTTTTTCTAATGAGGCTAAATCTTTTTCATCACCTGAAATACAAAATTATTTTCATTTATTGGGCGGAGCGAAGCGTAGCCTTATACTCCCTACAAAAGGATGGCTCCGCCCGTTTTTGTCCACGGACACACCTAGTTATTATTTTCAATAATGAATCTTTGGAATAGACCGCGATTAAAAATCTCTCCCTCTCACATTTTGATATTTCACGTTTCAAGATACGTAGAATCCAAAAATCGATTAAATAATTGTTTTAGGTATGACGGAAGTGGCAATTTTGACCGATTTTACTGATATTCATTTGAAGGTTTCGTTTAGGATGTAGTCGATATATTTTTATATTCAATAAATAGATCTGGTAGCCAAGGAACATTTTTAAAGAAATAGTTATTTTACACTATCAACTCATTTGGACTTCGTCCGGGATTTTGTTACCTTCACTTTTGGTTCGTTCAATTTCTTTTTTAATATTTGCTTTCAACAGTTCAATCTCAGCTAATTGTTTATCTAGGGCTTCAATTTCTTTTCGTTTATATTCCTCTTCGTGGTTTTTCTGTTCTTTGGCTTTTCGGTGTTCTGAAATAAAAATCAAATTCGGTGATTTGTAATAGAATCGGTGAAAGGAATTCTAGTCATGAAGATTCAAGAGTTTAGTGCAAAAAAGAATCAACCTATAAATCATGAGGAACTATTGGTTTGGTTGTTAAACCAGTCCCGGTAGCTCAATGGTCTCAGTGGTTTTAAGAAGTCACCCACTTAGTAAAAACTTGCTGGACGTTGCTTAACTTTAGTAATCTAATGGGAACTGGTGTATTCAAAGTGCCATAGACCATAGAGGATCCCTTTTATCATTGTAATAAGGTTTCTTATTACTAGTAGTTCTGTGAACTGTAGATCTCACTCAGTTAAAATGAAACTATGAAACGGCGAATGGTAATTATGTTCTCACTAATTTCAATAGTAGTTCTGGGAGCTGTAGATCTCTCGGGTAGTCTAAGCCAATAACTAATACTCTATGAATGATTATCCATACGAATATACCCAAGTTCATCAAAATCGGACAAGATGTTCGATAGTTATCGTGGACAGACAAACAGACGTAAAGAAAAATGTAAGAATGGGTGAAAGTAAATTTTTAATCAATCGAGATCGCGAAAGTGATGATACTTTCAAAGTGTTTTAATTAATCAAGTGCAAATAAGTGCAATTCTTTTTCTAAAAAAAGTAGATGTAATGTAAAAGTAATGTCAGTTTATAAATAAATGCAGGTATCCTAAATTTGTTATTATTCAATTTTTTTTATAAATAAAATTTGTTTAAATTTTGATTTATTTCTTGAATAAAATAAGTTCGTAATCTTTCAGTAAATCATTTTATTTTCAATATCTACCTACTTTTATACCTATTGGTGAATGTATTCTTAAATAATTATTAAATAAAAGAAGTTGTAAGTTCCTTTTTTATTTCAATTTTATCATTTTATATTTTTTAAAAAAATCTTTCTTTTTAAATAAATTATTTCTTAATGTTTTAATTTTTAAAATAATTTTCATTAATTTGATTAAATTGTGTTTAATTTTATTTTTATCATTGTTAAATCAATTTCGTTATAATTCTTATTTTTTAAAAAAAATTGTTCAGTTTTTAATTCTTGATTGCAATTATGGTGTTTCATTTTAATAATATATTTTTCTAAATTTTATTGTTATTTTTCATTTTTTTAAAATGTGTTTGTGTTTTTATGTGCGTCTCCAGTGTTCCTATGCCATCATGTTCAAGTTGACTGAATGCTTGTTAGCGGCGCTCCTCTACCCATCATAATAAGGTAAGACCTGGTGCTGACTTCATTTATTTAAGTTTTTAATTATCGCGGAAATAAATTATTGGTACCCAGTGACGCACCCAGAATTTGTCAATCGGAGCGGGTTTCAATTCGATTATTTATTTTTTTAGCGAATTTTCATCATCAACCCCTCCCCCTACTATCTTTAGTGGGGAGGGGTATTGATGAAAAAAGTGCATTTTTTGATACAGTTATTCTATCCTTAAAATTGCAAGTCAGAGCCGGTCAAAACTTGGGGAAGAGGGTTGATGAAATCACCGGGATTTTGAGGGTATGTTACATGGCAAACGTGTCTTTTTTGGATAAAATCATGGCTAGAGAGGGGAGGGGGGGGGGGTGAAGTTAAGAACCTTCAACCAATATCTACCCGGAACTGCTTTCGCATTACTTCAGGGGTCAACTAAAGCTAAGCAATGTCCGCCCCTCGTAATGCCAGGTATTCTCCACTATACTATATGTCGGCACATAGTATTTTATCTGCCTTATTATGGTTCTTCTAGACGAAGTATCCCAATTCAACCAAATTATATTTTTAATAATTATTATTAAACATCTTACTTGACATACGCTTTGTGGATCTCATTTAATAATTATTATNGTTTCTCCTCTTGTCTCAACTGCTCTCTTCTTTTGGTTTCCTCCTCAGCGTTTTTCTGTGCTATCATTTTCCTGGCTTCTTCCTCTTTTTGTTTTCGTTCTGAAACTTCTCGCAAGAATTTCTGGTAATCATCTAAGTGTTTCTCAAGACCTTCTTTCTTTTCGAGAGATCTGTAAAAGAAATTGTACCCTCAAAGTCAATCTGCACACATATCTGTGCAAGCCTAAACCTGAGAAGTGGACACAGGAGGGCAACGCGGCGTTCGCCCCTCTCAGACCAGAAGAAATTGAACGTCGAAACGGGTTTCTCAAATTTATTATTTACTAGCTGTTTCACCCGTGCTTTACTACGATTCCTATAGGACAGAAGCAATTGAAATGAGGGGTCATGGATTCGTGTCCACCCTACATTGTAGCCTATAGAGGCTTTATATTTTTCCCAGAGTGCTTATGGAGTGAAGGGGAACATGGATTCGTGTCCACCATTTACATTGTAGCCTATAGAGGCTTTATATTTCTCCCAGAGTGCTTATGGAGTGAAGGGGAACATGGATTCGTGTCCACCATTTACACTGTAGCCTATAGAGGCTTTATATTTTTCCCAGAGTGATTATGGAGTGAAGGGGAGCATGGATTCGTGTCCACCCTTTACATTGTAGCCTATAGAGGCTTTATATTTTTCCCAGAGTGCTTATAGGCAAGGCCGCTCTGGATACGCTTCTTACGATATGATTTCTTGTTCGGAGCACTTTGACGATAAGCAGATAATGGTGTATTAGCCTTGTCAAACCAAAAATACGAAAATCCTTTTGTTGACGTCCTTTACAGCGTTCACGTCAGAAAGGGTTTTTCGGTCTTAAAAAGTAGGGATATGATACAGGGGCGGATCCCCCGGAGACGTGCCATAATCTTTAAACAAAAATATATGCCCACCCCACTTGAGTGGGAAAATACTTGGTAAAAGAAAAAAGATTTTAGGAAATGTGGTTTATAGAGGTGAAATGGTGAAGAAGCTTTATCACAGTATAGCCTCCTCACAAATTCACTTTCATAAAAGGATAGAAAAGGACAGCCAATACCTACATACCTATTTTTACTCCCTATAATACTATACCATCCATATTAAGGTAAATCTTCCTTAACATATATCCCCCACTCCCCGAAATTAAATCCTGGGTACGGGCCTGATTCCGGATGTCTACACTAAAAACAACTATAAAACCATCCATATTAAGGTATGCCTTCCTAAAATATATCCCCCACCCCCCGAAATTAAATCCTGTGTACGGTATTGATTCCGGATGTCTACACTACACACAACGAGGGCGGACGTGGAACCGAAGCCGCTACCCGGCACAGATTGACCGGACTCATTCGGCAGAGTGTGAACGAGCCTTTAAACCTACATTCTGAACATAGCCTAAATTAAAAATGAGAGTGTGAGAAAATGGAGAATATCATTTTCTCAGGTAGAATTTTACAGTAAAATTAAAATGAAATTTCTTTTGTTTTCAGTAAATTTAGAGATAAGAATAAAATTAATTAATTAATAAGAGTTAAAATTAGATAAGATTTAACACATTGCAGGTTTTGTTTTGATTGACAGCTGTCAATCAAAACAAAAGATACTCTGTGATGGAAAGTACAGAGCCGGGGCGACACAGTCATGTCGGGGCCCCTACAGCTGTCAATCAAAACAAAAGATACTCTGTG
>CM022884.1:7077322-7092875 GCA_012654025.1 Pachypsylla venusta | reverse complement strand
ATTATTAAACATCTTACTTGACATACTCTTTGTGGATCTCATTTTCTCGTCCTTTATTCCGTTGATAATATTCTTGCATTTTTTTTCTCATCTCCACATATTTCTGATAGACAGCGTGGAATCTTTGTTGTAATTCCGGAGGTGACATTCGATGATATTGTTTGAAAATCTGCATCAGTAAAAAAGAAAGAGGTTTCATCCTAAATATACTTTATAAGTCTTTGACCGATAGTGATATTATGTTTTCACTAGCCGTTTCGCCCGTGTTGCGCGGAATAGCTTGGCGCCTTAGAGGCATGGCCGTTCTACGCTGTTGTATGTATGTATATACATGATACATGTATATACATACATACATGCTACCTCTCTCGCTCCCATGTATTTCTAATAGGGATTGTTTACTTTTCCCGAATTCTACCCCTTAAAATTATGCAAAATCCTTTCTTAGTGCACACTTACATGGTGCAACGAAGGTCCCTGCCAAATTTCAAGTCTGTAGCATTAATATAGTTTCGGCTTTACGTTGATCAGTCACTCAGGACAATGCCTTTTATACATATACAGGGTGTCCATAAAGTCTAACCCCCCCGTATCTCGAGAATGGCTGAAAATATAAGAAAACGCAAAAACACGTAGATTTTAGGGGAATTAATTTTAGGCTAAACAATTTTTGGCTTCGGCAAGCCGTTTAGGCTAGGTACGGACTGACTTCAAAATCTTATATGAGAAGGTATATCAAGTTACACCTTGTTTTACAGGTATCGTTAAGACGAGTTCATTACAGAAAACCAGAGCTCTCTAGGATCTACCGTTCATGAATTACAGGGTAGACATTGTGACATTGACCCTTTGCGGCCGCACCGAAATGGTAGGTAAAAATGCCTAGAAATAAGTTTTTATGATCCCAAATAAGTAATCTAGTAAAAAAGATGGTTGTCCCGCCCAATTTGACTGCGGAAATCGAGCCTACTTAGACCAAACCTATCCAGCTGTTTTGATAATTTTGGTCTAAGAAAGCTCGAACTCTGCGGTCGAAGTGGGCGGGACAACCTTCTTGCTGGAACACTATTTTTTAATAAATTACTTATTTGGGATCATAAAAAATTATTTCTAGACATTTTTAGGTACCATTTCGATGCGGCCGCAAAGGGAATGGGTCACATGTTCCACCCCGTAATTCGTGAACGGTAGATTCTAGAGAGCTCCGGTTTTCTGTAATGAACTCGTCTTAACAAAACCTTTAAAACAAGGTGTCTTCTATTTACGATTTTGAAGCCAGTCGTTGCCCAGCCTAAACGGCTGGCGGAGGCCAAAAATTTTTTAGTCTAAAATTAATCCCCCTAAAATCTAAGGGATACGTGTTTTTGCGTTTTCTTATATTTTCAGCCATTCTCGAGATACGGGGGGTGGGGTGAGACTTTATGGGGACCCTGTATAATGATTGTTTGTGAAATCGGATTGTCTGCTTTTCCGCGAGACATTTTTGTTGATATTAAGTAACCCGCTTTCAATGTCTTTTTTTAATTTGGCTTAACGTCTCTTTAACATTTAGTCATTCAAGATGGGGGGTTTACCCTCCATTGGCTGGAAACTTGCAAACCAGCTACCCACACCTTGCTCTGAGTTGGACCGAAAAAAAGCCTGCCATAGACGCTAGTGATCACGTAGGTTTTGAGTCCTCGTGATGCTGGTTATCATCGATCCCAGCTAAAATAGCCAGCATCACGAGGGCGCGAACCCACGCGGACACCCACATGGTACAACCTCGCTGTATGTTGCTTAACTTCTGTGATCTAATGGGAACACGTTTATTCAACGTGCTCCGGGGCTTCTCCTGTTAATTTTGATTCAAGAATAGGTCTTCATGTTAATTTTGATTCAAGAATAGCTCTTCTATAGAAATGATAGTTCAATTTCTCAATCGCTTCTTTTCTTTGTTTTTCTTTCAAGATTTCTTCTTCTCGTTTCTTCTCTTCAGCGGTGGAAACATCGGCATAGACTACTGCTGCCTCAACACTGTGACTTCCACAGTTACCGTGACTGTGACATTTCTCGTGTTCTAAAATCAAAACAGGCATTATGAGAGAACTGCTGCCTCAACACTGTGACTATCACGGTCACCGTAACTGTGACATTTCTCGTGTTCTAAAATCAAAACAGGCATGATCAGGGAACTGCTGCCTCAACACTGTGACTATCGCAGTTACCGTGACTGTGACATTTCTCGTGTTCTAAAATCAAAAGAGACATGATGAGAGAACTACTGCCTCAACACTGTGACTATCACAGTTACCGTGATTGTGACATTTCTCGTGTTCTAAAATCAAAACAGACATGATGAGAGAACTGATGCCTCAACACTGTGACTATCACAGTTACTGTGATTGTGACATTTCTCGTGATTCTTGAGACAAAATCGGACTAGAGTCGTATCGGAAGCATGTGTTATAAGTTTGTCCCGGACTTACCTCGATGATGAAATAATAGTGGCTCCCGTAAAAAACTTGTCCTCATTCGGGCCTTGTGCTGCGTCTCTACTATATAGGTAAAAACTCAAAATTACTACATAGCTATAAGTTGGCTCCCGTAAAAATTGGCTCTGGTAAAAACTTGTCCTCATTCGGGCCTTTTGCCAAGTCCGGCCTTTAAATGTTGTGACTGATTTGTTTGAAAACACAAAGAATAAAATTGCCAGATTGTCACTACTAATAATTATTGTGTAGATCAATTTTGGTAGAAAAAAATTGAATAAGGACTTGTCCCCCCATAAGATGACGTGACTTAAAGTTAGTAAAGTCACAAAAGAACTATTATAGGTCGCAGTGACTAAAGGCTTATGCAGCCCGTAGCCCTACCAATACCAAGTCTTCTTCTGTCAGCAGTAAGCCCAAGTCGTATTAGTATGTAGTCAAAATCTCTTATAGAGGATAACATACCATACCATACTGGGTTTCGAACCCGCGACTTCTAGATCCTGGATTACCAAGTAGAAGTCTCGACCGCTAATACAGTCTGCTGCTCCCAATGCCGCATTATATTTTGGTAATTGCTGTTCCGATTTGATCCAATATTTGTAAAATTATTTCAGACTATCATTATTTGGCTAATTATTTAACTATACCTATATAATTTATGTAACTATATACAGGGTGTTTTAAAAGGTTATGCAAAAAAAGAAAGCACGTATAGTAGAGTTCAAATAAAGGCCACTTTGCCTAATAAACCCCTATACGAAATGGACCCAAGGTAGCTAGGGCCAGGGGCGGATTTAAGGCTATATCTTAGGGGGGGCGGTGCAGCACTTAGGGAGGGGATACTTGCGGAGGGTATGGAATATCCCCCAGGCAAAGGGGGTCGGGACCGCCGCCTCCGGGGAAAATTTTTAATAATTAGAATTGTCCTACGCTCTATTTTCGTGATTTTAAAAGGTCAACGGTTGGTTTTAGACAAAAGCTATTCCGGTCTTTTTCGTAGCAAAACAAGTTTTAGAAGACATGTCATACCTCAAACCACCAAAAAAATATGCATCAAAAAGTTTTAGGCATTTTCATTTCCTGACCCCCCATAACTCCGCTCCTAATCGGGAGGAAAGTGCCATATACTCACCAAAGAAGCATGATAACAATCGGAGACGTCATGCAAAAAATGAGGTCAATCGCAAAATAATTCGATTTTTAATAATTGTTTTTCGATTTTCAAGTGCCAACTTTGGCGGCCCTAGCTACCTTGGGGTCCATTTCCGTATAGAGGTTTACTAAGCAAAGTTGCCTTTATTTGAGCTCTACTATACGTGGTTTCTTTTTTTTTGCATAACCTTCTGAAACACCCTGTATAAATATATTTTCAGTAATTTCGTCGGCGGAGGTTAGGTAATTAATTGGTAAGGAAATTATAGCCAGTACTGGAGTCTAATGTTTTAATTTGTGGTTATCACCCTAACATACCATTCCGTGTTCGGCATATTCGTCCACGTGTGTAATTATCTATACTTATAGCCCAGTTGGTACCTATACTGACTAACTTATACTATACTTATAATTGGCGTAACTCGACAATGGATAAACCTAGACATTTGAAATTTGGAACACATTTTGTTTTAAAGTATTTCTTCTTCTTCTTTGATTTAAAGTGGTGCGTGTCAACTGGATTTGTTATATAAAGTACTAAATGAGAAAGGAAAAAAATCCAAAGTTGAACTAGAAAGCTAAAAAATAAACTAGAAAGCTAAAACATTTATATAAAGTTGTTCCGCAACTCAGAAAATAATATCTGGAAAATAATTCTAAATAAAGGAGCAGTTTTCAACCCAGCCAGCCGTGGGTAAAAAAAAATTAAAATTGAAATCTAACAATTCGGGATGAGCGAGAAATCTGAAATGCAATGCAAAGATGTTCCACAGCACAAAAAATATATCCTGGGGTAGAATATTATTTTTCCAAATAGGAGCCATTCTCACGCTGTAATTAGTACCATCAATTTTTTTTTTAAAAAAAATACCCTCTTCGGTATTAGTGAGAAAGAGTTGAAGTTTTCGAAGGAAGATAATTCTGAAGTAATATATCGATTTTTCTAGATAGGAACTTACCATTGTCGTGTCCATCGAGTTTAGCTACGTGGCTAAGGTTGTGTATTTTCTCTACCATTTTCTCGTTAATGTTCCATATAATATCCCGAAGTAATATATCGATTTTTCTAGATAGGAACTTACCATTGTCGTGTCTGGCAAGTTCAGCTACGTGGGTAAGGTTGTGTATTTTCTCTACCATTTTCTCGTCAATTTTCCTTTTATATGCGTCCAGTCCATTACATTTGCCACAACTTTCTGGATGTTTAGTTCTGGCCCAAACTCTTTTTAAAAATGGCATATTATCAATTTCCTTCAAATGTTCAGGATCCCAGTGAACGGTTTTATCCCTTGCAACTTCGTCATGATAAAATTTGGGTGTTTGAGAACCTAAAACAGGGGACCAAAATATAGAAAGTGCATTGTGTTATGTTTTCATTGTTCCTGTTTTCGTAATTGGTGGTGTCATTGTTATTATTTGTAAGGCAGCTTCACTTGACTATAAAAAATATTAATTAGAGCTGACTAGTTTTATACTCCTTTGAGAACATCATCAAAGACTTACTTGATGTGAACCTCTCAGTCTCTGATGATGTACTCTGGAGAGCATGAAACTAGTCAGCTCTAATTGTGAACGTTAGTGAACTACACTTTGGACTCCCATATACATCCCGAAATGCACTTGTATATACATATATGTTTATGTATATATGTATGTGTGTATGTTACGCGATACAAGCCACAATTTTCATCTGATTTTGATGAAATTTGGTATAAATGTTTAGTATGAGGGAAATTTGCTGTATAGTTTTTTTGGGGGGGGGGCCAATATTGTGTTTTTTGAAAATGATTTTTATGTTTTTAGCGGTTTGTTGCAGAAAATTTTGATATGTGATGGCTGTTGTTAAGGGCTTTTCGATTTTAAACATTGTGGGGCAACCACCCCCCTTGGGGGGAGGGCTCCCAATATTTTGTTTTCTGAAAATTATTTTTATCTTTTTAGCGGTTTGTTGTAGAATTGTAAAATTTGATATGTGATAGCCTGTGTTAGGGGCTTTACGATTTCGAATAATGAGGGGGCGGTCCCCCCCTCGGGGGGAGGGCCCTCAATATTTTGTTTTTTGAAAATGATTTTTATCTTTTTAGCGGTTTGCTGCAGAAACGTAAAATGCTGCAGAAACCCAAATTTTGATATGTGATGGCTGGTGTTAAGGGCTTTTCGATTTTGAACATTTTGGGGCCCCTCCCGCCCCGGGGGAGGGCCCCCAATTTTTTTTATATTTGATTAACATATTTTTTCTGTAAATGACTACAGCACTAACGTGAACACCTGATCATATTGATCCACTAGTTAACATTATTTTAATTTTTGTAGTCACGTGATGACATATAGTATTTTATCTGCCTTATGACTTGTGATTGTATTACTTGACATAGTATCAACCAAATTATTTGTTGTCAGTGTGTCGTTGATATTATTGATATTTTTGTTGTTCAATTTGATTATTGTGTCGATGTTGGTAGTAATATTATTTTTGTTGCTTTCACTGTTGTTTTTATTTTTGTTGTTCGTTTGTTATTTGTTGGTAGTAATATTATTTTTGTTGCCTTCGCTGTTGTCGTTATATTTGTTGTTCGTTTGTTATTTGTGTGTATTTGTTGGTAGTAATATTATTTTTGTTGCCTTCGCTGTTGTCGTTATTTTTGTTGTTTGTTTGTTATTTGTGTGTATTTGTTGGTAGTAGTATTTTTGTTGCCTTCGCTGTTGTCATTATTTTTGTTGTTCGTTTGTTATTTGTGTGTCTTTGTTGGTAGTAGTATTATTTTTGTTGCTGTTCTTGCTCGTTTTGTTTTTATTTTTTTATTTTCTGTCGTTGTTTTTGTTGTAGTTATCATCATTGTGTTGGTGGTTTCATATTGTAAATGTCTACTTTTTTCTGATCAGACGTCAACTTTTTTTTGATCATCTTATAACGAAGTTTCTGAACTTTGTTATAATATGTTTCTTACCATAGATCTTTCTGTATATGAATGGCATGTGTTCTATTGCCTGAGTTTTATTATCCGCATAGTTTGCAATGTACTCGTTCAACTTGGCCAATCTCTCTTCTGGGTTTTTACATGGTTTCAAATCCTTGAAAAATTGGTCAGGAATCTTATGATTGTCAATGAAAAATTCGTTTCCGAGAGTGAGTTGCACGGACAAGGCAAGTACAAAAAATAATGAAACTTTTAGCATGATGACAATTGAACCTGTTAAAGGAAATGGAAAGATGTGGCTTATTGTTTTCATTAAAATTTGGTTTTTTATACTGGGAATTAGCTCCTACGGGTCTCCGTCAAAAGACATACAACATGTGGAAGAGAACATTGTACACTAGGAGAATGGTGTTAGATTGTCCGGTCACCTGCTNCTTTAGCTGTATCTGTTTCACAGTATCTATAAAAAAAACTGCGTAGAAACTCGCATTTTGCAGATGACCAATTTTTAAGGCTGGATGCCCTAACACCAAACTGTATTTAGTCGGGCTTAGGACCGTCACTTAATGAAGCTTGCGTGCTCCTCTCGGTGGTTAATCCTGCATGGATTTACAAAGAACATCATATTCCTTTTTTTTTTTGGCTTAACGTCTCTTTAACATCTATTAGTCATTCGAGACGAGAGTTTCATTTGAACCAACCGCTCCGGGTTAGGCATCCACGGACACAACCAACTAAGCTACTGAGGCTGTGACCACCCCCCGAAAAAAATTCTTGCCTTTTTAATTTTTTTTTTTTTTTGCTTATCGTCTCTCCAACATCTATTCGGGAGGGGGATTCACCCTCCATTCTCTGGAAACTTACAAACCGTCTACCCACATTGACCACACCCACAGCCTGGGTTGTGCTGGAAGAAGCCAGCATCACCAGGGCGCGAACCTACGTGCTCCCCCATTTAGTAAACCTCGCTGGTGTATTCAATGATCCATAGACGCTAGCTAAAATCTCACCTTTAATCCAATCTGAGAGAATAGCAAATACCTAGAATGGAACTGTTAGTTGTTAATTTGTTAGCTCTTTTCTTATATTTGTGACAAAAGTTTTTCAAAATTCTGTGATTATTTCCGACAGCACATCCATTGCAAATGTAACTTAGAAAGTCTATTGAACAATTTGATTGTCTAATTGTATTGTAATCAGGAATGTTATCAGCATTGCATATCAACAGAAGCACTGATAAGCATCTCTAAATTAATATATTTATAATGGCGGTTGCTGTTCTTATTGTGATTGGACATTATATGATTGATGAAAACGCAAATATGTTTTATTTGACAGAACGAAGTGAGGTTTAGCTTAGATGAGGCGTTGAATACAACTGGCGTACGTTGAACACAACAGTCCTCGATGGTAGCCAGATATATGAGACAACAGCTTCAGATAATTTGTAGTGAGGTTTAGCTAGTGTCAATGGTATGTTGAATACAACAGTTCTCGATGGTAGCCAGATGTATGAGTAGGGCGACCAGATTTTTTTTTTTTTACCTAATACTCAACATTGCAAGCAGTCGTCGTTCACTTAATCTGCCACTGGGGGTAGCGCTTCTAACTTTCAACCTATGTAGTCGGTTTGATTTCCGTCCGGAGCTGATTTTTCTCAAATGGAAGCATTTATTTCACCAAAAAACATGACATATTCATTGCTATACTCAAGACCGGATTTTTTAGCGTCTCAAAGCAATTGCTGGGGACAGCGGGGCCAGGGTCTCCAAACCGGGACTGTCCCGGGACGTATGGTCACCCTATATGTATGAGACAGCAGCTCCAGATAATTTGTATTCTATGTATAATGTATATTAGTAAATCTTTGTTCATGGTCCTGAGCAGCTCCTTATTTCCTGATAACTCCTTTCTCTTCTCTCATCATTCCAAACCACCTTCTGCCTCTTCCTATTTTTCCCTCCATTATTCCCCTCTGCGGACAATCCCTCCTCAATATGTTGCCTAACCAATTCCTTTTTCTTCCTCCTATTGTTTTCATTAAAATCCTCTTTCCTCCGGCTCTTCTCAATATTTCTTCATTTCTGACTTTGTCTTTCTCCTCCACAGCCACATCTCAAAAATCTCCAAATACTTCTCTTCCTTCTTTCTTCTTACCTAACTTTCACTCCCATACAACACCACGCTCCACACATAACACTTTGCGTATCTCACTCTCAGTTTCGTTGGTATCCTCTTACCTTTCATGTTCTTGCATGCCGCCTTTGCTATCCCAATTCTAATTTCTTCGGTTGAAGTTCCTCCTGTGTTTACTATAACTCCTAAGTATCTGATAGATGTTATTTGTATTCTACTACTAAAATTTTTAATTGACATCATACATCTGTTCTTGGAGGCTGATAATTGACATAGGTCACCAGAACCATGGCGATCATTGTAATATAAATACGTCAGTAACACAAGTAAATGAGTTACAAATATAATGATATTACAGAGTTACTTTCTGTGTTATTTAACACCATCAGCTCAGGTGGACTCGGCCCACGAGTATAAAAAAAAAAAAAAAATATAACGGACATTAATATAGTGTTATGCTTAGTTATAACGGGGTTGCCATGTCACTCCCCCCAAAAAAATATTTAGCGAGAGGGGATCTCCAGAAGAAGAAAAAATTGCTGGGGCCCCCTAGTGAGAGTTTGTGGGGGGCCCAATATGACTAGCGCCACCACTGTTAAATATAAATGGCAGTTAAATACCTATAATTGGCAGAGTTTTATATTCAGCTTTCCAAATTAGGCTGATGGGTTTATTATTTTACTGCCAGGAGATCAACGCTGGTCAGGTTGAATATCATCAGATTCCCAGTTAAATAAAAATCATGACGATAAATGAATCGTTAAATGATTCAGTGGAATATGGCATGTCATTAAACAATGAAGATGTTCCCCTTACACGTTTGTCAATACTTAAAACCCAGCTACCCACGTCCCACACCGACCTCAACCAGCATGAGTTGGGCTGGAAAATGACAGCATCATGAATTTAACACGTGGTCCCCGCTAAGTAAAATCTCCAGTTGAGGGGGACGATCGAGGCTCCAAATTAAAATTCATATGAAATTCAGTAGTACCTATTTATAAGCACCGAACTTCTTCAGGTCTGGTGAGGGGGGTGGCGCCCCTATCACCCCCTCCCCTGTATCTGCTTCTGCGCTGGACGTTGTTTAACTTCAGAACAAGTGTATTCATCGGGCCATAGATGCTGTCTTATCAAAACAGATATTTCCAGCGAATGGATGGTAAAACCCCCGTCTTAAATGACCAATAGATGTTGAAGAGACGTTAAGCCAAATTTAAAAAAAAAATATATAAAAAAATAGTTAATTACTTCTGACGTTTTTAATAATATTGTGACAACGTTTTTAACCCCATTCATTATAATTCTTTATTTATTATTTCATTCATAATTGTTTACGATTTTTTTTAAATTTCATTTATTTCAAAATTGCTGGGAATCTAGAAAGCGGTTTTACAACATTTTCATATTGACCGTACGAACTCTAATTTTAAAGTGAGTTCTAATTTTAACACGACAAATTTTTTGCCTGTTTGTACCACTATTATTCCTTGTCAAATTTTGATAAAATCAGGTATAGACATGGACAATGATAATCAGTTTTAGAGAATTAGTTTTGCTACCCTATTGGTATACCTTGTGCCAAAGTGGGGTCTACAGTTCACACAACTTCTAGTATAATAAATTGTGAGCCTTTTAATTTGACGGATAGAACTTCTAATTTCTGTTACTCCTCCCCCTTTTATATAAATTTGGTTGATTTTATTAAATAGACAGAATAAAGGTAGGTTAAAGTGAATTATCTTGTATCCTGACAGATTGGGGGAGGAGCAGGAGAATCCCCCCATGCCCCATGCGATGTGTGTTTTTGACGGGGTATAGGCTTCAACATTTTAAAACACTTAGAAATCTTTTAGGCATTTTTTCAGAACTTTTTTTTCCCCTAACTTTTTTTGATTTTATGTGTTTGTTTTTGTCAGTGAATTTTTTTGATGTTAAAATATTTTATTATGAATAGGGAAGGGGGATGAAAGTTATACTTCCCTCCCCTCCCCCCCATTATCACATTTTGCTGAGAAAAAGATCCTTGTGCTCACTGCATATCATTTTTTAGAGGTAACGAAAATCTTCCCACTGACCTTTTCCAATAATCTCGATTCTCAAGTGACAACAGACTCGTATGTTTACTGTCGTTTGTATGGAAGTCAGAATACCAAAGCAACATATTTATAACCCGGAGCGACGTGCCACCTGAGAACGATGATTTAGTTACGTACATCAGAATTCAATCATAACTCGTCGGAAATTTAGTGTGATTCTAGGATAGAAAGGCAAAGGATCTCCTGGTAAGTCATATGATGGTATATTATGGGAGGATGATCGTTGGAACTTTAGTGTGATTCTAGGATAGAAAGACAAAGGATCTCCTGGTAAGTCCTATGATGGTATATTAAGGGAGGATGATCGTTGGAACTTTAGTGTGATTCTAGGATAGAAAGACAGAGGATCTCCTGGTAAGTCTAATATATATAATATAATATATATCTAATCTAATATACCATCTCCTATGATGGTATATTATGGGAGGATGATCGTCGGAAATTTATTGTGAGTCTAGGATAAAAAAACAGAGGATCTCCTGGTAAGTCCGATCCTTATTATCTTTTCACTGAGTCGAAGTTATAACATTTTTCAAGGTGTGTCTAGTAATAATGCCAATTGATATTCTAATATTTTTTCAGGTAAGAGCAAGGTTTTCCAAGGTTAGGCTTAGACAATCCCCGTAACATGGCCCTACTAGTGTTACACCCAGTATATGATTTTCTTTCTTCTTCATCTGGGTTTGCTGTAGTATCCGCAATATCTTAGTGGCAGCAACCATTTGAGCCACCTAATCATCTCTAGAATGACCTCTTGAAACTACAAATCCAGAATCCGTAAATGATTTTGCATAATCTTTTGGATCCCAACTAAATGTAGTAGGTCTCTCAGTGGTTGGTCTGGTTGTCCTTCGAGTCGTAGGTGTTGTGGTTGGAAATAAAGTGGTCGGTTCAAACGGTGGCCATTTCATACCAATACCACCAAGAACGCGTAAGTGAAGTTGTGACATGAAATTATAACCATCAGGACCATAGTTGAGAACGATCCTATAACCTTTGTAAAGGCCTTGAAATTGAGCAACGTGATTGGCTACATAATATAGATGACCTATTAACCAAGTATCGTTTGGGTGTACAGCATCAATATCCGCGATTTCTTTTTTGGGGATGACAAAAAAATCAATGGGAGCAACACCTGTGAACCAATAGATGAGTTATTAGATCAATAAAAATCAATGGGAGCAACACCTGTGAACGAATAGATGAGTTATTAGATCAATAAATATCAATGGGAGCAACACCTGTGAACGAATAGATGAGTTATTAGATCAATAAAAATCAATGGGAGAAACACCTGTGAACGAATAGATGAGTTATTAGATCAATNATTTTTTTTTTTTTTTGTCGTTTGACACATCCATTTAAAGTAGAGTGTTCCCATTACGAACGTTTTACTGTCCACAATAAAACAAAAACCAAATTTTCTGCACGATTACAATACTTTATCTTCTATAGGAAGAGAAAGTAAAAAAAAATTGTCAAGTTAAATAGTGTCTTNGTTAAATTTTGATATACCTAGTGTCTTGTTTACGGAAATCGTGGCGTTAAAAAATCGTAAGATGATCCCATGGCATTTAATTAAATGGATATGGTCCCATTGNTGGTTCCACTTAAATTCGATGTTTTTGATATTTATTAGACACTTGCGCTAGAACCAACGAAATCTGTTACCAAGTGCTTCATCCGAAAAAAACAATATGTTTTGATATGTCTCACGCGTAATGTTGGTGAATTATTTTGATATTTATCAGTCAATCAATTGCACATGCGCATGAACTTGCAAACCGAAATATTTTGATATGTCATACGACTACTATTTATACATGTTTTTGATTTTTATCAATTTATGCATTGCGCATGCTCAGGAAACCACCTCAATCTATGTATTATCATTTGATTCAGCTAAAAAAACAATATGTTTTGATATGTCATACGACTACTATTTATACATGTTTTTGATTTTTATCAATTTATGCATTGCGCATGCTCAGGAAACCACCTCAACCTATGTATTACCATTTGATTCAGCTAAAAAAACAGTATGTTTTGATATGTCTCACGCGTAATGTTGGTGAATTATTTTGATATTTATCAGTCAATCAATTGCACATGCGCATGAACTTGCAAACCGAAATGTTTTGATATGTCATACGACTACTATTTATACATGTTTTTGATTTTTATCAATTTATGCATTGCGCATGCTCAGGAAACCACCTCAACCTATGTATTACCATTTGATTCAGCTAAAAAAAATAATATGTTTTGATATGTCACACGGGTACTTTTGAGCAAGCGCAATCAGAGGTACCTACCATCGATGTCTCTCGTTGCAACACAGTACTCATCTTCGTACCAGTTGTCGTGCAGAATCTTCTCGTACGTCTTATTATTGGCGTAATGCCAAAATAGATTTTTCGTCACAAATTTACTGTCGTCATACAAATCAATATGTCTAAATTGCAATCGACGTAATTCTCGAGAACTCCATGTTGCGTTTCTATTATCATTATCGATTTCGAGAGTGTCTATAAATGGAACCAATCGATGAAGTGTTGTTTTTTCGTAGTACTCTACAGAGTAAGGATCTGAAATGGTTGAATGAAACTAGTGTGAGAGAGGCTCTTGTAGCCCCTCCGGGGGGTGGGGGGCAGTCCTAAAGCCCCTTTTCTGACAGCCGAGCTTTATATGGTCCAATTATTTATTTTTATAAAGGTTGCTTTTGATGGAATGAGATGTGCTAGAATTAGAAATAATAAATGCATGAATGGAACAAGTAAATAGAAGGGTGGGGGATGTTCAACCAGTTCAACGAAAATATAAACCCCTATAGTGAACTAATGTCCACTTTAGGGGTTTATATTCGAATGGAAATAATGAATGTAGGTATAGATTTCTACCAAAAGTGTCGTTTTGCATTCCACGTGTAATATGAATTATTGTGGGCACAAATACAAATTTCAAGCTCTAGCTCTCACCGTTTTCTTTTTTGAAAGATTCTTAATGGCAGATACAAGTGTCCCATAGGGGGCACCTCGATGTCTCATAGGGGGTGATTTTTTTCATTTGGCCATTTATAAGTCGGAAGTCTTTGAAGATAGAAAATAAGTAGACAACATTTGCAACTCATTTGATGTAAAATTTTTGTTCTAGATTTAACATGCACACTTGCACAGATATGCAATTTTTCAAAAGTTGAAAAATCCTTATGCGTCCCATAGGGGGGTCCATTATCCTAGCCACCGAGAGAAGTAAGTCAGCTTCTTTAGGTGACAATCATAAGCCCGTATGAATACAGAATGTTTGGTGTTAGGAAGGGCATCCAGCCTTTAAAAAACTCTACTTCAAACCAAAGATGAAAGGTCATCAGCAAAATGCTAACGAAGTACAAACGACAGCACTGACCTGAACATAGAATTTTGGATAATGATAACGGTGCAGACGAAACAATTTCAGTACTAACAAAGTACGAACGACAGCACTGACCTGAACATTGAATTTTGGATAATGATAACGGTGCAGACGAAACAATTTCAGTACTAACAAAGTACGAACGACAGCACTTTTGAATTTTGGATAATGATAACGGTGCAGACGAAACAATTTCAGTACTAACAAAGTACAAACGACAGCACTGACCTGAACATTGAATTTTGGATAATGATAACGGTGCAGACGAAACAATTTCAGTACTAACGAAGTACAAACGACAGCACTGACCTGAACATTGAATTTTGGATAATGTTTATATCATTACAAAGTATTTTTACCAATATCTCTTAAGCCTAACAATTACTTATAGTGCTACCACTTGTCGGTATTACCTCAATTGCTCTCAGGAGGCTGAGTTACGCCCAAACACAACCAGACCAAGCAGAAAAAAATTCGTTGGTACTCCTTGGTGCAAGCCGAGGGTGATACAGACTCTGCCACAGAGATTAAGGTGTGAGTGGTACAACCGGTTTCAAAACGGTCGGACGTCGTTGACAGTCATATTCCTTACTTCCCTGATATGCCCACTGCAACTTCTGACTGTTCCACGAATCCCCCAAAGTCAATAGGACCTTGAAAGGAGCGCGATTTCAGACAAGAGAGGGGATTATGTCTGCCAAAGACAGGCGAGCTAAATTTTATTCCTAAAGACGCTTTTCGGAATACCTCAAAATAATGCCGGCACTAATGGGAGAAGTATGACTAGTTACAAGGATAATACATCGTGGTTGATTAGGTTTCAAAAGTTCCCGTTATGTCAATTTCTTTTATCGGTTAAAGGTCTCCGAAAAGTATATCGGAATGACTAAATAACTTATTTACTGCAAAAAATATAGAGCTTAAATTTTAGATACAAAAGTTTATTGTCAAATGGACTCCTGGTTTGGGATTCTAATGCTCGGCCAACAAAGAAGGGGAAAATTTGGATAACGATAACGGTATACAAACGAAACAATTTCAGTACTAACGAAGTACAAACGACAGCACTGATATGAACATTGAATTTCTGACGTGAACGGCAACGCTTGCTGAACCGTTTTTATTTTGTATCTATAATATTTTATGTTATATTAAAATCTATCTATACATATAAAACGCAAAGCCCAGTTGGTATATGGTATACTGATGTACTGACTGACTGATAATCAACGTAGCTCCACGATGGCTAAACGTAGAGACTTGAAATTTGGCACACAGGTCCCTTTTAGTATTATCTATACTTATAAAACGCAAAGCCCAGTTGGTATACTGACTGACTGATAATCAACGTAGCTCCACGATG
>CM022884.1:7055295-7067631 GCA_012654025.1 Pachypsylla venusta | reverse complement strand
ACGTGAATTTCTTGGTCGATATGATGACAGATTGATCGTGGTCGTCTGTTCCATTCTTATGACAATATGTGCCATATAGCAGGAACATTACCAATGCCAGTCGCATTGAAAATGTTCCACGTGAATTTCTTGGTCGATATGATGACAGATTGATCGTGGTCGTCTGTTCCATTCTTATGACAATATGTGCCATATAGCATCAACAAACGCATTGGTCATAGAAATAATTTTGTAACGGTAACACCATGTATATTTCTGGAGAAATGTAAATAGATTTGTAAAAGAAGAATATTTTGAGAAAAAAAAGTTTTTCAATAAAAGTATAATATTTCTAATTATTTTACTTCTTTATGGTGGAAGCTAGCTTGATATCTTGAATACAGAAGTTACTTTAAATTACTCTCCCACATTTTTTCTCCTATAAAACCGTTTGACAAGAACACAAAATAAAGTTCAAATGCAAGGAATCTGATGGATGATGGATTTGAATCAAGGATACGTGTATAAGCCGACCTTCGGCATCAATTTTTCCCAGAAACTGGGCAACAGCTTGGTGGAAACTATTCGAAAGATTCAGATGGGCCTGTGTGAAGACAAGTGATGCTGGGCCATCAACACGCCAAAATAACCATGCCATTGCCAAAATGAACTCTGTGATTCTGTGGTGTTACAGGACCGTCTTATTGTGGGCCACCAACATGCCAAAATAACCATGCCATTGCCGAAATGAACTCTGTGATTCTGTGGTGTTACAGGACCGTCCTATTGTGGGCCACCAACATGCCAAAATAACCATGTCATTGCCAAAATGATCTCTGTGGTGATACAGGACCGTCCTATGGTGGACCATCAACATGCCAAAATAACCAAACCATGTCATTGCCAAAACGGACTCTGTGATGATGCAGGACCGTCCTGATCCGGAGTTAGACATCAATACTTTTTCGTGGCATTTGATTTTTAATTCGTTTCTTAATTTTAAGGGGGGGGGGGAGTAGGAGCGATCACTTCCCCAGACCTGTAGAAATAGAACGCTGAAATGCTTATCTCAAAATTATTGTTTATGTATAGGTACTACTGAATTCTATGTCGATTTTAAGTTGGAGCCTCCATTGCTCTCTTCAACTGGGGACCTATATCCAACCCCTGTTGTCCACAAAAGAAACCCAGTCGTAACCAGTTTCTGATAAAAGAAAGTGATGTGATGTACACCAGATTTATTTTTATATAAAATGGGATTATTAATTATTATTTACAAGAAAAAATTAAATTATGAGTATTAATTACTAGTTACATTTCTTTCGCAATGTAAACGTCATAAAATAATAATGAAAAAGTTNAAAAAAAAATACATCCCCCCCCCTCCCGACCTCACAAGTCTATTTATGATTTCTAACGGCCCTGATTCAGTTTTTTTGGTATCTGTAAAATTGAAACACGAAGTGTGATAGGACAATAGTTCAAACAAAGTCATAGCTTAGGATAATGATCTCGGGATCCGAAAAAGTCAATGGTCTTTCGAGTGTTTATTTTATAATAAAATCAATAGCTTTGACCCCACGAATGTAAATTATTTTGAACAATACCTAATTGCTATTTTTTCGAATTTCATTTTACGGAACGGTACAAATATTTTTTCCTCTAAAAAGTAGAAGTCTAATATTTTGTTTTGTCAAGGAAAGATTTTTTTAGTTTTAATTTTCGTCTAATGACTTTTTCATTTAAGAGATATGAATTGAATGAAAATCTAAATGAAAAATATATATATATATATATATATATATACGTAAAAAATATATATATAGGTAGAAGTCTAAATTATGAATAAATAATCAAGAGCAAAGCTAGAGGGGTCCAAGAAAACTTGTTACACCCTATATAAACTGGGAGATCATTTTAAGTTCGCTACAAAAAATCTCTAATTATTTCAATAAAAGTTTCATTTTTACTATTATTCAACTGGTTGCAGGTCTCTATTGAGACTGCAATTATCACTGCACCTTTATTTAGTTCTATTGTGACCAGCAGGAGAAGATGGAGTTAGATTTGAACCAACAGCCTCCTGGTTACGAATCCACCGTCTCAGCTACTGAGGCTGTTTTACATGTACCTAAATCATCAGTCCTCATCTCATCATTTTTTTTTTTCATCATTGTTCACAAAAAAACAC
The DNA here is from genome assembly GCA_012654025.1 of Pachypsylla venusta. Taxonomy (NCBI): domain Eukaryota; kingdom Metazoa; phylum Arthropoda; class Insecta; order Hemiptera; family Aphalaridae; genus Pachypsylla; species Pachypsylla venusta. The sequence continues at coordinate 7,065,461 of CM022884.1, read as the reverse complement.
TTAGTGTAGTGGTCAAGTGTCTAAATTCTAAGTTTCATCAGTGTCGTAGGTTAAATCAAATTTCATTTTTTTATTAAAGTTGAAAATAACCCCCCTCTTTTTTTAAACTGGTTGTGGGTCCTCTATCGAGAATGCAATTAGATATCACCGAGGCATTTATTTAGACTTATTGTGACCAGCGCAGCGACAGGGATGGAGTTAGTTTCGAGCCACACGTTACGAATCTACCAAATAACCAACTGGGCAACTGGTCCTTTAAGAGACACTTTACAAAATGTCCTTTTTCAACCACAGTTTCTCATGTACGGCTGCGGCTGCAATGTAAGTCCTACAATAGAATATACTCTTCATTAGGAAAGATATTAGGAGAGAAAATTAGCTTTATTTGTTTTAAAAAATATTGGTTCCATAAATTTAAATTATGGTTTGTAAAAGTGGATTTCAGCTTTCATTTTCACTTTGTTCATCTAACGGTCTATAGTTTGGATATTTAGAGCACAACCATTTAACCCTTTTATATTTCAAAGGTCCAAAGGAACCTAAAAAGTCAGCCATATTTCCACTAAGTATATGATCATCAGCATAGGTTGACAATTGATGATCAATATAAGAATCATTATCATCCATTTGATCCTCAAAATTGTATCTCGGAAATTCCATTTGACGTCCTCCAATGAGTAAGATGTTCAAGAGACTCACATTATGATTGCCAGTTATTCCGTCATTGATGACAACTCTATAACCATCTCGCAGCTCCAACTTATCTGCAAGCTCTTTACACAAATGTAACATATGTCCGAGAAGATAGGCATCTTTTTCATTTGCTGCAGAAAGAGATGTTAAATTCGTTTTAGGAACGATTGTTATATAGACCGGTGCTAATATTGTTAACTCTCTATAAGCCCAACATAACGAATCATTGTGGACAATTCTTTTATATTTGAATTTATTTCTTAGAATCTTATCGTAAAGTTTTGTATGATTGTACAGAAGTTTGTTTGGATTGTCATGTTTGATTGTGATTTGTTTCATGAAGGAGTCTTCATTCGAGATCATAGAGTCATCCTTCATTGTTGTTTTCCTGGTGAGCCTTTTCCTTCTGCGTCGTCTGTCATGTATTTTAAGAGCATAATGTGGAATATGATGAACTCCCAATTTACGAAATTTTCCTAAATCTAAATATTTCAAATTTCTAACCATTTCTTCTAGAGTATTATCGGGATCCAAAAGATGTGGCGGTGGTAACGTTTTCTCTCCTAAAACGTAAGGCATCACTTGTAATCCATTTAATAAATTCAAGCGAATTCCACGATGTACAAATTCTTTTTCTTCTTGATATTTTATTCCACTAATATCTTCATAGACGTTTGGTGACAAGGTTTCTTTTCTTTCCATATTCCATTTTTTTAATCCTTTATTTAATTCTTTTCGTTCTTTTTCGTTTAATTTTAAACCCAATTGATTGATTAAGGTGTTATTTATGTAATTACTTTCAACAGATTGAGCAGAATCGTATGGTGTTTCGTGTCTTTCCGTGACTACTTCTTTTTCATACAAATTGGAATCGGATGATATGTCATCATCCTTTTCAACTGTTTCTGCATGTAGAACACCTTTTTTTGGTTTCATTCGTTTTGTTACTGGTTTTAAAAACTCATTCAACAGTTCATCTCTGGAATTTCTTTCTTCATTCACCTTATTTCTTTTCTTATTATATTTACCTTTAATGTTTCGTATATCTTCACGAGATTTTTCGTACATTTTATATTTTGCTTTTAATTTTTTCATTTTTTCTTCAAATTCTTTGGGAATGTTTTGTTTTCTTAATTTTCTTCGATGTTCAGAAATGATTTTCAAATGTTTATTTCTTCCTACGAAGTTCCATAAATACGTCGGATAGTATTTCATTACACCGGAAATATTTCTCCAATGTTGAAACTCGGTAGTTGTTTTTATTTTTAGAAAATATTTAAATAATTTTATTTGGGATTTGTTATAAATATTGTTGTCATTAGTTTCATTTATAGATCGTTTAATTTTTTTCATTTTATTATTTGCTATACTTACAAGTGTTTTCGCATAAATTGGTTTAATGAACATTTCCTTTTCACAATTTTCTTGATCATATTCCTTCCAAAGTTTTCTCTCTCTTTCTAGACTTTTAGCTCTTTCTCTTTGATAGCTTTTATCATCTTGTCTCTCTTCTTCTTGTCTTTCTAACGATTTGATACGTTCTTTTTGTTCCATTTCTCTTTCTAAATCTTCCCTGAATCTTTCTCTTGTATCTCTTTCATGTTCAGAGTCATATCCATTTAGGATTTTGTTATCACTTTCAATAGGTTCTTCTTTGGAATTTTCTTTTTCAGGATTTTCATTAAAATGTTTGATTCCAATTTGGTTATTTAGTTTCAAGTCTATAGTTGCCATATTTGTTTCGGCTTTTATATTATCATTATTTTTTACAAGACTAGATGATTGAACATCATTCTTTTCATGGATGTTTCCAAGGAAATGGTTCTCTGCTCTTTTCATATGATGCGTATTTATAATGAATTCATTATTCATCATGACAATATTATCTAATTTTTCGCTTATCTCATTCGCCTCATCTGTAAGCATATGAAAACAAAAATATTTTTTATTATCAATGGGCGTTTTTTTTCCCTCCAATACTACTTCTTTTTATTTAACCCAAATTTTGTTTTCGTCCTCATCAGGATGTGCTCCAATTCTCATTTTCTTTTAAAAAATAATTCCAAAAAGATTTTTTTCTTCTTCTTCTTTAGTGATGTTGATCTCTATTCTTTTCATTTTAAGGCTCGGGTGGTACTCTAAGTCGAGATTAATTTTTTTTTTGTCAAATAATTAGAGAAAGTATTTTTCAAGTTTATACTTGACTATCATGATATTGAATTTATTTGTTTTTGTTGGAGCATGGGCAGACAATTTCATTGCGCAGTTTACGAGATATTTTGGATTCTCAAAGCTTGGACTATTATGTAGGCATGTCTTTTTTGCCACAAGTTACCTACCACAACACTACAATGTCGTAGAAGAAGCATGAAAACCTTATGAACGAATATACGAGTATCACCACTAAATAAAAAAAAAATGTGTCAATGTCTGTTTTTTATCTTTAATTCGGAATTAGATAGCTCATGTTATTTGATAAACAAAAATCTAATCTCATGAGTGACATAGAGTGTGTATTTTATTGACAGAACGAAGTAACGTGTGTTTTTGAACCAGCAAATTCCACTGATGTGCCTATCCTTTTTGTGACAATGGTTATGCTGTTTGTCGTGTTATTATGTCACAACTCTGGTGTGGTGCTCACTGCAGCATTTTAGGTTTTTTCCAATATCAATCATTATCCAATTACCTTAAATTTTACCTACAATACTTCCAACGGGTCAATACTTCCCGAACTCCTGAAACATCTAAACCACAGTGACAAATGATTGACCCTGCCGGAGATTGAACCCGGGGTTTTCCGAGTGCAAGAACGGAGTCATGGTTTTTATAAAATTTGGTACGAATATTTATTATAATTTTTATGGAATTCCCTAATTTTGGACTGTATTTGGCCATTCACCGTTGCATTGAACACATTTTTTTTTACCAACAAAATATATTTCTTTTACTGAGTGAAGTTTACTCAGTACCTATTAATATTTATATATAGTAGGTACCTATATTTGGTCGAACAGAATAAGGTCTAGTTTTAACACCACGATTTTTCTTTTGTCTTTTACGATAATTATCAAACACCTCATCCGAATCCCATAAAATTTGATGTGGACATTCATAATACGTATTCATACACGAACAAGAAAAGAAAACTCTCAAGAAATCTAACTCTCAGCCCGATCGATTGAACTGGTCTCAAGTCCTTAACTGTTTGTTCGATCGGACTAAGAGTTTGATTTTTGAATTTCTTAAGATAAAAATCATGAGAAGCACTAATCACTCTCTTAAATTTACCTAATATTGGGAATTTTTACAAGTAAAAAAAAAAAAAAAATCAAATCCCATATTAATTCCTATGGGCAGTTAAAAAGTAAAAACACATAAAAAATTAACTTTCGTTATCCTCACACATACCTAAAAGTTTAGAGTCATTCACTTTGCCTTGTCTACATAAACTGTCTCTCTTCTTGTTCAAAATGCAATCGTTGCATTACTTGCATCATTAGTGCAGTTATCAAAATAACTAATATCATTGAACACATTTCTTACAGATGGACCTCCTTCTGTCCAATCATTTTCCTCATCATCGACAAATTCTATTTTGCATTCATCTGGAGGCGCGGTTCTGTTTGTATACTTTTTCTCTAAGTATGGTAAATATTGCACCATTTCATCATAAGCACTATCAGATATGTCTAATTTTAATTGCTTAATTGTTGGAGCATATTTTCCTGTACGTGCATATGTTGTTTTAATAAGATGGCCAGTGAATCTAGTAGTTGTGATAATGTCTAGTGGTTTTGAAAACTCAGTGTTGGTAGAAGATTTTTCAAATGTTTGACGAATTTCAAGAAGATTGTCCATATTATCATCATCAAAGTTTAATATTTCCTTTTGCTCTTTTTTTCTCCTGCCATCATCGATCTGCTTTTCTTGTAATTTAAATGTTCGCGAATCTTTCGTTTCCCAATATCCACTGGTTGTAGAAGTTTTGCTCAGTGACGGATGAAAGTTGAGTATGTTTTCAGTTTTAGATTCAATTTTTCTCTCTTGCCTTATTTTTTCAATTTTTTGGTTTTTCTTTTTAATTTTTGTATTATCCAGTCTTTCTTCTCGTATATCATATGTAGATGTTGTGAATAATATTGTTCTCGCAGATGTTCTAACTGTTTTTTCATATTTTTGTTCTCCTTTCATATGTACTTTCTTGTCTTTTGTATATCTCTTTTCATTCTTTCTATTATGCACTTGCTTTTCTCGTATTCCTTTGGATTTTATGTCTTCCTTTTCATTTCTTGTATTATCAACATGTTTTTCTTTGAAATTTTCCAATTTTATATCACTCTTTGAATTTGTATCCTTTAATTTGTTTTCAATCTTACTCTTTTCAATTGATATATCAGAATCTGTTATCATATTGTTCAGATTTTTGATGCTTTTTCTCGATTTAGTTTGAATTTTAAAAATGTCTTCATTATTCATTAAACATTCATTGGTTTTCTTGTAATTTTTGCGTTCACAATCTTTGTTAACATCTTTTTCCTTTGTAAATCTATTTTCTTTCTCCTTTTTAATTATATTGTTCTTGTTTATTTTATTCGATTCATCACTTGTTTCTTTATATTTTCTTTTTTCTTTTAGATTTTTTTTCTTCAAAATATCATTTTTACTTTTGAAATTCGTTTTATTTTCACGATTTCTTTCTTGTTTGCTTCTTATATTAGATCTATCAATATCATGTTTATTTCTTTTGTTGATTTGGCTAATACAATCTATATCTTCATTACTTTTAAATCTGTTAAGTCGAAATTGTTCATTGTATTTAACTATTTTCTCTTTTGTTTTTCTTGAGTAAGATTTATTCCTATTATTTTTGTCATATTTATCTAATTTGCTTTCATTATTTCTACTTAGTCTATGTTTATCATATTTGCGTACCATTGTTATATTATATTTCTTCATTTTATTTTTTTCATATTTCTTATATTCTTGATGAGTTTCGTATTTTCGTATGAGTGTGATGTTTTCATTTGTTTTATATTTTCGATGGACTTTCAATTTTTCATTTCTTTTAACATCTGAAAATGTTTTTTTTTTTTTTTTTTTTTTNTTTTTTTGTTTTTTTTTTTCCAAGAGATTATGATTATCAAAAAAAAAAATTATAGTATTAAGAGACAGTCATCATTGTTTCCAATGGCGGCCAGATGTATGAGAATGCAGGTTTATTTAAGTTGCTTGCTTAAAAGCGATGTCCGAACTCAATTGTTTGTGCAAGTTTGTTCGGAGAACTAGAAGTAGCGGTACCATAGGAATGGACAAATATATGACACGCGTTCGTTGTTCTATTAAATTTTTTGTTTTTTCCAATTTTGTATAAATGTGTGGCCTATTCAAAAATACGAATGGGAGCCATGTAATAAAGTCGAAGGAACGGTACTAGAAACTGATGAGAGTAAAAAAATGACCCCAAAACGCTTGAAATTTAACATGTTCAAAGATTTTTTATAACACCTGGAAATCTTTATAAAATTGTCTTTTTCAATCGAGGTTGTAAAAAAAAATTCTATCAAATTTAATTTCATTAGTATCCAGAAGGTCACGTAAAAAAAAGAAAAATGTGCCCCTTGCCTTAATTTAAATTTTGAACCCTAGTGTACGATGTCAATAATCGAATGTCAATGTATATTAAACAATGTCAATAATCGAATTATTGTTCTTCGATACCCATCCTTAATGCCACTTCAAAGGTTAATTAGTCCAAAATGTTGCGCTCTGTTTCTGTTATGCCCGTCGTTCAACATTAGTTTTCTCCAGAGGTCCCCATTTACCAAATTTCGTCGAAATCTTTGGAGCTCATTCGAAAAGAATAGTCCTTACTCGTGTAAAAGGAAAAGAAAACAACACTGCTCGGAAGAAATCATAGCATCATCAATTTATTTATTTGGTAAAATTAATACAATAATTTTCAATGTTGAGAATTCAGGGATGAATTCATAGCCGTCACATGAGAAAAATACATACTTAAGAGTTCCCCTGAGGAAGATTTTTTCATTCACGTATTTCTCAGTGACCTCACTTGAGTTTTTTAAAGAAAATCTCTGGTCACAGCTGAAGTAAGATTTTTTTACTCAATGGAGCATTCAGCACCCTTGCGAATCCAATACGTATCAACTTTACTTAGGGATTATTTCCTCAAAATAGAACTTCATTTGAGATTTTTCAAGCCAAAACTCAAGTGAGGTCACTTGTTCACTATAAAATCCATTTTATGTTTTTACTTTTTAACTTGGTCACTATAAAATTCATCCTCCCTTAATATACCCTTATTGTTTATGGTCGAATTCTGATAATCTGATGTACGTAACTAAATAATCGTTCTCAGACGGCTCGTTGGGTTATATCATACTGGTGTTTTTCCTACAAATTCGCTTTCCTTAGTAAATTAGCATTTTGATACGAACCGTCACTCTTCATACCCATATCCGGTTTCACTCATTCCCCCATCACGAACGTACATCCTAGTACCTCTGGACCATCTCCTCAGTTGTGTTCACTATTGTCTCTTCCACTATGGTTTGGACCACATAACTTTTGATTCTCACATTACGTTTCCTCCTTATGCTGTGTGTATTTTTCTTTTCCTATTGTGTCTGCTTTCTTCTACATTATTTTGTGAAAAGGGCTTCGGCGGCTATACGTGCAAAAGATAAGAAGAAGAAAATAAAAGTATTATTAAAGAAAAGAAAATCAAAGAATCACCATTGAGCGAAGCAGAATTGAGTTCGACACATTTACGAGGTTCACTAAAGGTTATAGACTTCAGAAAGAGGACAGCTTCTGTCCTCTTTCTAATGTCAACAAAGGCTGATCAGTTTTCTGCATGTGAAACCACCCCGAAAAAGTCCACATTTAAAAACGAGTGAACTCACATCCGAGAGTGATGTCACATGGGTTTTAAGATCGCCTGATATATCATTAAAATTTCCACAAAGAGGGAAGGTTTTCCACAGAGAGCAGAGTTTCGAAATTAATTCCATTTTTTTAATCAACGTTTAGCAAATTACGAATTCAAGATAATTTTACCATTATAATAAGACCATCATATTGTTGCGAAGAATGAACTGAATGAAGAATACCTTGATCAGAAGCATTGACATTCAGCTTGAAGCACCAAAGTTGTGACATAATAACACAAAGAAACAGCATTTCTTTATTTTCTTTTTGTATCATTAAAATTAAGAAAATTCGGCCATAAGGCCACCAAGGCCAATTATAAGAAATTGACGAATCTTAATCCATACATTTTTTGTATGCCTTAATTTAATTAGATACGAATTAACATCTCTTAGGGTAACTGTCTAGAAAATTTTAACTTTCCGTGTACTGAAAATTTTCTAATTACAAAGTCCAAGCGATCAGTGCAGAAGATTATTACAGATTTTCTAATCCTTTGTTAGGGCGATCATCTCTTCGAAGTGACTACAAAAGTACAAACGACTACAAGCTCACGTAGCGCGTACTCACGTGTACTACGCGACTACATTTTTTGGTAGCTATCTGATCATAGCTCTGCCAATAATGTGCATGAACGATGATTTATTCAATACATGCCATTTTTGAGTGGAAATTTTTCGGCCAAAATTCAGTGCCAAACCCCAAAGAAAAATCAAAGAATATTTTTTAGAGGCGAACGACCCAAAAACGACGTAAGACTGCAAGTTTCTTTTTTTTAAAAAAATATTTATGCAAATTTTGTACTTACTATTTGAATTCAATTTTTTTTTTTTTTGGGNGTGACTTCAATTTTTTTTTTTTTGGGGGGGGGGTGATTTTTTTGTGACGATTTTAAAGGATCATTATTGAAAAGGATAAACCAAAATGTATTATGAGCGATATTGTGGATAGTGACAAAACAAATCGAAATGGGCATACACTCATTGGACTATTTTGTAAGGATGGGCTAGTCATCCACGAGTCCACTCACGAGTCGACTTACGACTCGACTCACTCACGAGTCGAATCATCTTTTTGAAATGAGTCGATTCTTCAAAGAGTCGACTTACGAGCAGCTTTTTTTATTGTTGTTGACTGATAAAGATAATAAAGGGAGAAATATAACATAATTTGTATTTTATAACTACAGATGAGAGAACGTAATATATCTGGAGCTAGATACCGCAAAAGGTCCATATAAGTTCTAAGACCTTACTGTAAAACAGAAGATTGTTTTTGATGTTGATGCAGGCTAATACAAGTCTCCTATTATTGGTTATCATAAAATCAGAAAAATTGATTATTGTTTATTGTTTACTGAAGGAAAATGTTCTTTTATTCTGGGGACGATTGATTGTGATGTCTTTTTAATGTATTCACCGAAGTTGGGGACGTTTATTTGGTACCTAGATGCCAATTGTCAATTTTTTTTTTATGTCTTTCTGATCAAATAAAGTGTTTTTAAAATTGTCACTCGATGCGAGTCGAGATCAGAGTCCATTCATATTGGTGAGTCGAGTCGAGTCAAGTCAACTCATCTAAGTGAGTCGAAAATCCCATCAATACTATATTATGTTGGAAATGATATGTTCTAGACATATGAATTCCTGGTCCATCCTGTATACGAATACAAAGAAACTCGGGACTATAGCACCACCAACATTAAAAAGGCCGTATTTCTAAATGAATTTTATTTACAAAAAAACTTTCAATTACCTCTTTTATCTGTTTCATAACGGTTGATACATTTTTATCAACAAAATATGCCATTTTATAATGTTGTTTCTTAAAATGTGTTTTCTCAAATAATAAAAATATAATTTCATGAGAAATTCGGACGACGCCATAGAAAGGTCAGCTAGGAGAATTTATTAGTCCTTCTCTAACCCTCAGAAGCTGGAAAATGTATTAGTCCTTCTCTAACCCTCAGAAGCTGGAAAATTTATTAGTCCTTCTCTAACCCTCAGAAGCTGGAAAATGTATTAGTCCTTCTCTNGAATGAACTATCAATATGTTGTAATATGCAACAATTTTATAGGAAATATTTGGGGCGAGCGAATCGAGTCCCTCTTACCCACAGCTTCGGGCTTTCAATTATACACTACTCCTCTGAAACTACTTGGTCGATTGACACGATTTTTTTTAACTTTTTATAGGAAGTATTTAACTACAAACAGTGTGTGGCATACCGAGAATTCTGTAAATATACGAGTATTCTAAAAAGAATGAACTATCAATATGTTGTAATATGCAACAATTGTATAGGAAATATTTAACTAGGTACAAACAGTGTGTGGCATACAGAATTCTGTAAGTATATTCTAAAACGAATGAATTATCAATATGTTCTAATATGAACAATTTTATAGGAAGTATTTAACTACAAACAGTGTGTGACATACGGAGAATTTTGTAAGTATATATTCTAAAATGAATGAGCTATCAATATGTTCTAATTTACAACAATTTTATGTTTTAGGTTA
>CM022884.1:7016778-7028264 GCA_012654025.1 Pachypsylla venusta | reverse complement strand
TTAGATCATACGTGCGAATATCCTGCTTCTATCAGCTCTAACTTCACACGTTCATTTGTATTTTACTTAACTGCGACACTCGTGATCTTATATTGCGCATCACCTCCCCCCCCCCCCNNCCCCGCCACCACCACCATTTCAAATCTCATAATTAATTACAGCTTATGCAAAATAAAACCATGTGTTTTTCAATTCATATTCGATTGAATTCTAAATCTATTCTCTTTATTTTGAAAATTTAACAGTTTTTTTTTAAGGCAGATAAAATACTATATCTTCACTTGACTGTAAAAAGTGAAGATATAGTATCTTATCTGCCTTAATATGGTTTTACTTGACATAGTATCCCAATTTAACCAAATTAGTTTTTTTTTTTTTTTTTCAGCTACCCGCATTGACCCAGCCTGAGCCGGAAAAATACAGCATTACAAGGGACGAAATTCGGTGACCATTTCATTTAGTAAAACTTCATTGGACGTTGCTCATTGATCTAAGCGGAACTGCTGCGCTCAACGTGTCATAGACGTTGGCCATATTATCTTCACTTGAATGTAAAAATAATAAAATAGCCATGGCACGTTGAATACACCAGTTCCCGTTCGATTCTTTTTTGGGGGGCGGTTTTTTTTTAAAGCCAGTAAAATAATAATCCCATGTGTCACATTGACAGAGTTTTTTTCCGTGCCAAGAGGTTCACTATCGAAAAAAATAAAACTAAGATTAAAAATAAAACCAAGATTAAGTCCAAATTTAGGTAGATTGGTAGATAAAATATGTGCTGATACTTCTCCAGGAGTCGAAGCAGACTTTCTTGAAGGAAATATAACGAGTATGGTGACTAATAATATTAAATCCATGAAAATTCAGTGTTCGAAAATTCCCGGGACGGATTTTTTTTATTTTTAACGGCTAAAGATTGGAATTTTATATGAAGTTCTAACACAAATTAATCTAGTTTTTGGCGTAATTAAAATTTCTACAGGGTGTCTCAAAAGTGGATAAACAGACACCAACTTTCGATTTTTAAATTGAAACCCCTATTTTTTATTTCATATTCAAATTTTACGTCAAATTCTACACACAATCGACTCCTCACTCGATACTTTGATCAAACGGATCTCTGATCAAACCCGCCCAATCATTGATTTTTCTTCGGAATAAAAGTGATAAAATTAAGAGTGTAATACATCAAATCAGTCAAGTTTTTTTATGCTGAATCTCGTGGTACCATTGGCTTTCATTTGTTACACTTTTTATACCCAAGGAGGGTAAAATAAATCCTACTACTATCAAGTCCGCACTCGACAGTCGATTGTGTGTAGAATTTGAATAAAAAAATATGGGTTTCCATTTAAAAGTCGAAACTTGGCGTCTGCATACCCACTTTTGTGACAACCTGTATAAATTTTAATTACGCCAAAAAATAGATTTATTTGTGTTAGAACTACATATAAAATTCCGAGTCTCTATCTTCAGCAGTTAAAAATTAAAAAAAATCCGTCCCGAGACCTTTCGAACGCTCCGTATATTGTATACCCACATTGAAGCAGGCAACTGAATTGATTTTCGTTATTATTCATTCGATTTCGGACTTCTACGGAAATCAAACCAAAACTGGAAATTTACAGGTAAGAGCCATCCGAGCACTTCATTACACATGACATTAATATTACTATCTTCTCCAAGGAAGTTGAAAAATCTTAACATTTTAGATACTCATTTTGTGTGAACGATCGCTATCCATCCTTATGATCACGACTAGAATGCGAGACTATGTCTCTATACGAGTGCATTTTTATACCCCAGGAAGTCACACAAAATTTCAGTCTTTTACTCTCCTTATTCAATAAAAAGAAAGTATTGGAATGGGCTAAATATTTCGATCACGACTAGAATGCGAGACTATGTCTCTATACGAGTGCATTTTTATACCCCAGGAAGTCACACAAAAGTTCAAAGCCCCGGGTGGCCTAAGATAAGTTCGAGAGTTATCGTGAAACGAACAGACAATCATGCTTTTAACATGCCATAACACGTTGGGGCCTTCGAAAGTTATCGTGAAACGAACAGAAAACCATGCGTTCAACATTCCGTAACACGTGGGACGTTCGGGAGTTATCGTGAAACGAACAGACAACCATGCATTTAACACTCCATAACTTTGTTATTTTAGGGAATTACAACATTAGAGGCATGTGTCTTTGAAATATAAAAACTCGTAAAGAAGATATAAAAAATGACCTTCGGATTTAAATTTTAGGACCTATTTATTACGTAGAATAATGTCATTCGGAATTTAGATGACAAGGTTGTGTCCAGCAGCATTTTGCTCTATCCTTTTGTGTGTGTCTGCATTTTAGATGACAAGGTTGTGTCCAGCAGCATTTTGCTCTATCCTTTTACACCCTGTAGTTATTTCCGTACATACAATTTCATATACAAGTGGGACACACTCAACTGATGTTGATGAGGGTGAGCGTGTGGACTCACTTGAGAATAAAAAGGGAAAATGATTTTCAAATCTGTTTATCCTCTTGATAGTGTATTGTTAGGACAATGAGTGGGGATACTGTCAGTCTAGGATTTGGTTATAATGGTGCGTAACATCCTCAGTATCTCAGTGTTAACACCGTTTGTCTGGTAATCCAAGGGTCGCGAGTTCGAAATCTAGCCGAGTGAGTATTCTGTCAGTTTAGGATTCTGTTAGCAATTTTTTTAATTGTGTATGAGATCCCTAGTTTTTTTTTTTTAATTTGGCTTAACGTCTCTTTAACATCTATTGGTCATTCAAGACGGGGGTTTTACCCTCCATTCGCTGGAAACTTGCAAACCAGCTACCCACATTGACCTCACCCAGCCTGGGTTGGGCCGGAAAAAACCAACGATACGTGGTGTTCCCAAGCGGTCACCCATCCAAGTACTGACCACGCCCGGACGTTGCTTAACTTCAGTGATCTGACGGGAACTGGTGTATTCAAGATCGTTTGTCTGGTAATCGCGTCTTTGAAACTAAACCGGAGTATTTTATGTTATCCTCTATGTGGGATTTTCACATAGTTATACGACTTGGGCTTACAGCTGGCAGACACAAGACCCTTAAGAGATCCCTTCCCCTCTTGTGAGCGGCACTGATCAGGAATACATACAAGATGCCAACAAAAAATAATTTCAAAGATGACTCCTTTGAAATTATTTTCCTTCCCCATAATGGATACTAGAATCTAATAACTAAGGTGCCTATTTTTTACTTTCCTTATCCTATAAAAATGAATTAAACTACCTCCCTCAACCCAAAAAATTACTCTCATTGGGCTGAGCTCTCATACTGTTGTAACAATAGGGTGACTCATTTTCAATTATATAGTATAAGAACTTTGAAGATACAGAAAATAACTCTGCCAATATCACACCATATGTTTATTATTGTACTGGCTAAATAAACTACCTCCCTCAACCCAAAAAATTACTCTCATTGGGCTGAGCTCTCATACTGTTGTAACAATAGGGTGACTCATTTTCAATTATATAGTATAAGAACTTTGAAGATACCGAAAATAACTCTGCCAATGTCACACCATATGTTTATTATTGTACTGGCTAAACAAACTACCTTCCTCAACCCAAAAAATTACTCTCATTGGGCTGAGCTCTCATACTGTTGTAACAATAGGGTGACTCATATTCAATTAGTTACTCTAAAAACTTAAGTGGGAGGTAACTAATAAGTTACTCTAAGAACTTATTAGTTACCTCCCTCAACCCAAAAAAGCTTGTCGTGGAACCAAATTTCAAGCTCTATTTTTCACCATTCTGTTTTAGATGTTTTGACTCGTAGATTGGATTTCAACTGGGTCTGTGTTAAAACATGACAGATAATATACCAAAATTCAAGTCTTTAGAACGGTATGTGCTCGATATATGTTGTTCGCGGACAAACATACACACACTCGCACCAATTGCTGGAACTGGATATTGGGCTCTGGTGTCCTCAAAACGTGTTTTGTCTCTGAAACTCGACATCGAAAATTTCTGCCATTATAATAGTTCCCCTTAAAAGACTAAGGAAATTTAAAACACGCATTTGATCATAAAATGATCTTGATTGATCCCCCCCCTGAGGTTTTATGAGTCCTCTTCTTAAATAATATTTTTTTTCTTCAATATAACCACCGAGGGGAGCCAGCTTCATTAGGTGACGGTTGTAAACCTGTGTAAATACGGAAGGTTTTATTTAGGAAGGGCATCCAGCCCTTAAAAAAATCCTTCAAATCAAAGATGAAACGTCATCAGCAAAATGCGAGTTTCTACAAAGTTTCCATGGAATCTGTGAGAAGCAACCGAGGGTTATCGTGCCAGGAAAGGGTACAGCTAAAGAGAGTAGGAACTGAACAGAAGGTTGTGGCATGTTGGAATTAAGAAGTGCTGCGCCGACCCCAAATAAAATTGGGAAACAGATGAAGATAGGTAAGGACGAAGATTTTTTTCTTTCTTCACGTTTAGTAAAGTTTTTTTCAGTTTTTGATAGAACTGATTAAAATGACTCTGTATATTCATATAAAATTTACAGCTTCACAAGGAAACAATAAATAACGAGTATGTTTATTTTACACAAACTTTGGTCCGATCACTGACCCTTGGTCACCAACCTGTCACCGATCGCACCACATATTGTCTGTCCTTTTCCGTGGACATTATCTAGAACTCCTTTTTGGACATCATACTTAGGACCACTTTTATACTTAGGACTATGGCACGTAGAATACACCAATTTTAGTTAACTGATAGAAGTTTAGGAAGCCAGGTTTTACCAAGTGGGTGTCCTTATGTAAGTATTTTTATGGATCTTGTTTGTAAGTTTCAAACGAATGGAGAGTAAAACCCTTGTCTCTAATGACCAATGCTAAAGAGACGATAAAAATATAAATCACTTACTTATTCTGTCTTTCTTCTCTCTGCTTTACATTTACGGTCATCTGCGAAAAAGTTCGTACGTGGGATTCATTGCTTACTAAATTTTATGCACGTGTCGTTTTTCTTTTAACCTCGGAGCACTTAGAGAAACGAAAATTCTTTTAAAAGTTCCCATAATCTTTTCAATTTTTGGGAAGTTTTCTTTTTTCTGTAGTAAGAAACAGAAAGAAAGGGATTGTTAAAGGAAGAGAAAATATGAAAGCAATATTTCCCGTCAGTGGGAACTGTTTGAGCATCATGCTCAAACAGTACTAAGCTCTGAATATATGAAAAGTAAACATAGGGCAAGGATATCGGATCAGAACCCAATACAGGGATGTCTTGGAGAACTCCAATGTGAAACCCGATTAGAAAGGACTAGATAGATAAATTAAATGAGAGAGAGAGATTGAAGGAAGAGAAAATATGAAAGCAATATTTCTCGTCAGTGGGAACTGTTTGAGCATCATGCTCAAACAGTACTAAGCTCTGAATATATGAAAAGTAAACATAGGGCAAAGATATCGCATCAGAACCCAATACAGAAACCCGATTAGAAAGGGATAGACAGATCAATTAAATAAGAGAGAGATTGTTATAGGAAGAGAAAATATGGAAGCAATATTTCTCGTCAGTGGGAACTGTTTGAGCATCATGCTCAAACAGTTCCCACTCATGCTTAAACAGTATAAGCTAAGTTCACATGGCCACTCGGTACCGCGCGGCACAAGACCTATCTAAATAGTGGATATTGTTTACATGACCGCGCGGTACTAGTTCTACAAACTTGTATCAATTTGTTCATATGATACCGCGCGGTCATGTGAACCTAGCCTTAAGCTCTGAAAATATGAAAAGCAAACAGATTGCAAAGATATCAGAACTCAATACAGGGATGACGAAGTTTAACTTTTTCGTTCAAACAAACTCCTGCCACCAGCACCCAGTATGAAAAAACAAACAGAGTATGCCCAAATTTTACATTTTGATACTCTCATCCTGTGGGAATATTTAAAATCTTTTGACACCTGTAGAAAATATTAGATATTAGGAATACGATGAATTGATAGCTGGTGTACAGACAGGAGACGCTCCAAGGGGAGACATTAGGGAACAAATTAAAGTGGAGATAAGGAAACCCAAACATTGTCTTAAAATGGAGATGTCCAGGGTTGATGGCGAGATACTGCATTAATTCAACTAAAAGCGAGGTATCGTCAAAAAATATATTTTTTAGCATTTTTTGGCCAATTTTTTTCTGGGAAAACTAAAGGAGGGAACGAAAAATTACCGAAAATGGACCCCCTCCACATAATATATAAGGACTAAAAAAATATATGGAAACTTAAATTTTCTGGGTTGTTCCCGATTTGTGGCCAATTTTCAGCACTAGAGAAGTATCACTTACTGAAATTGAATACAAAGGTATTCCGCAGAACAAAAATAATATACTTGAGTAAAACTTTTATTTTTATAAATAGTAGTCGTATTCTACACTTGGGGGGCACACACCACCAACAATCCAAATTGGCCGATATCGCAGTCCTTCTACCGTAAAATTTAAATAAATTCCTCCTACCGTAAGCGACCAGAATTCATTGAATTCATGTATAGCCAATCCTAATAACCCATAGCCCAACAAGAATTTAAAAAGGCAAGTTTTTCGAAAGGAATCCAACAATAAGTAAATGGCTATTAAAGTTTTTATGAATAAGGCCAATCAAGAAAAAGGGGCCAAATCCCCTGAACACAGATTTCAATTAAAATGTGTAAAATCCCAGAAAGTGTCATTCTTTTACAACCCTTAGGGTAATCCAAATAAATATCTTTTCGGGTTTAGGATAATAGAATAAGGCAGTGGTCCCCAACATATTGTCACCCAAGTGGGCACTTTTCTTTCTTACTTTTGTTTTATTATTTTCAATAATGAACTTTTGGAATCGTCAAAATTTAATATTTTGAAAGCTTCAAAATTTAAAATTTTACTTTTCAAGGTATACGTAGAATCCAAAAATCGAATAAAAAAAATCGTTTGTTCGCCGTTCGTCGTGAAATAGGTACACGCTAACACTGCCAGTTAGCGTTGACTTATGATTAGACCCCAAGATTACATACCAAAATTTCGAAGACGATCAACCCTTAGCGGCAAAAGTGTTTGTACATAAGGTGTATATACAAACGGTTTTTTTAAAATTTGATTCTCGAATTCCGCCAAATGTCGGTCTATAAAAGTAGTGTAAACCCAAATACATTTATATTATGGCAAAGTTCTTTTTGCTTATATTGAATAGTGTTTTCATTAAATGTGGTAGACTTTCTTGCCGATTACCTCAAACACTCCCCTAGTTCCCCTCTTTGGAAGAACTACCCCAATATTCCCAATCAAAGTTTAACGTTAAGCATCGTAAAGATTTTGGTGTTTTCAATTTAGCAAGTTTTTTCCTTTTCTCCAACAACCTAACTTATAATTATTATTCATAAAAAATTTCACAACTCGAAATACAAAAAGTCTTTGCGATAGGTATTTAACGTTGAACTTTGATTACGAAATTTGAGGTAGTTCTTCCATAGTGACGTTATAATAGTAGGAGAGTGTTTGAGATAATCGGGAAGAAAATCTAACACTGTTAATGATCCACACAATCAAAGGCTTTCGTGAGATTGCAGAATACACCAGAGGACATGATGATTAGAATCTAGAGTAGGGTGGATCGAAAAAATCGATTTTTCGAATTCGAAATCTTAATGGCAAAATAAATTTGTGCTATGGAAAGACGTTTCCAAAAATGTATCACATGTCAAAATCGAACACGATCTTGATCTGCCACAAGCTGTTAAATATTCTGAAAATTTGCAATTTGAATCTATATTTGAAAAGAAGTTAAAGTCCCTTGTGGATAGGGGGAGTAAAAGGAATACTTCCAAGGCGGCACCTAAGTCGATGCCAGTCGTAAAAAGCGACAAGGGCAGGGTTAGGAACGATATCTTTTCAGGAGAAGGTACTGCATTATCCGTAAGGATTCTTTAGTATTAACAACTCATGGCGAGTTGTTGCAAAAAAGCCCCACGGCTATGATGATGATCGCCACCTCGAAATTATCTATTCCCCACTTTGGGAATACCTAGAATAAGGTAAGAGTGGGAGTTAAACCTCTTAAGGAATTATTTAGAAGAAGCAGCAGAAGATAAATTGAACAAGACATACAGACAAGATTCGTAAGGGAAACACAATCCAAATGCCAGGGGGTTAAAAATGTCAAAAGGCACACATTTGTCCAAGGATAGTTTGACCCGTGAACGCATTTAGCAGCTACAGCTACACGTTTATACAAAAGTTATGTGTAGGGTTTCCCTAATGGAAGAACAAAGAAAAAAATAATCAAGCAGAACCTCATTAAAAATGACACGACTTTCTTTGTATACGAGTATAAAGTAAGAAGAATTTATTATATTGTTATGGGCTGAAATTTTCGATGTCGAGTTTTGTTTCCAAATCACGTTCTGAGGTTCTCAGAGCTCGAAGCTCTAGTTTCAGCCATTGAACCGGGTGCTAGACACATGAAACCATGTATAAATTTAGAATTTGTTCTAATTTTGTATGTCCACTTTTTTGTTTTGATTAACTTTAATTTTTCATTTTTTAATATGGGGGATTGGGTAATCTAGTTCCCAAATTGTAATGTATCAGAGGTTTATAACCCTGAAACACAGTAAAAAATTAAAATTAAAAAAGAATTGTGAGCTGGAATCTAAATTTTGGTGTCCTCAATATGAATATGAATGCTAATCATGCCAATTTGTTCCGGGCGTTTTATAGAGACTTCCTGTTCTTACCTTGAAAGTAATTACGGAAGGGTAGCTGCCCTCATAAAATCCCTCTAATATGTAAGTATGCGTGAATAATATTAAAGAGGGATTTAATTTTATGTTAATATCAGTTCGAGGTTAGAACCGAATGGTATTCTTCGAGAGGATGGAAAAAGCCCGATGGTAAAACCAATATTGCATGGGAGGGGGAAAAAAATCGTCTGTTATGTAACCAGTGTAGACTCCTTGACACAGTCGCATTTACTGTGCAGCCTTCTACCAAGGTATACCACTGAATCCGCTGCAAAGAATAAACATAATAAATCCCTCTAATATGTAAGTATGCGTGATAAGATCATAAAAGAAAAACGTCTGTTTCTTGCCTTTTCAGTAGAGACTCTGGGGCCTTGGCTCAGGAAGCCAAGTTATTTGTAAACGCCCAGGGGACACATCTACACCCCGCTCGCACAGTTTTACCGTTGAACGTAGAAAGGATTTCCGTTCAGCGGGGAAATAGTGCGAGTGTGATTGGAACTCTTCCTTCTTTCCAGACATTGGATGACGTATTTTTTATTTTAGTAAATAAAAATAAATTAGTTTCATTTGTCATTTGCAATGACGAGGAATTACAGAGGAATTAAAAGGAGAAAGGAGGGAATCGCTTCCGTGACGAGCGGTTCAAAAAAAGTCAAAGGGAGCACTGCTAATAAGTAGATTAGATCTTTTTTTAAAAAAAAAAACCTTTCATAATCAGGGAGAGACTACATTCACGAAATCAAATGCTTGGTAGCTGGGGGTGAACCTCAAAAAATATTATAGATTTCTTCGATTACCCCCAGCTGAATAAAAAAATATTCTCCTTAGTGGGTAGGTTCTATCCATTTTGGGAAGTACAACAAATGTCAAATGAGTCGACTTTGGTCTGTTGCTGTGTTGCTGCTGTGTGTTATTTTTCAATAGACTGCTGTTTTCTTTATTCTGTAATATACGTAGGCTGATATTTCCGTCCTNTTTATTCTGTTTGCTTCTTAATATGTATCCGCATGTAATATACGTAGGCTGATATTTCCGTCCTTCATATAAGCCTACTAAGTGCCTGTTTAAGAGAAAAGTTTGATACCATTCCACGAACTTTTCACATCTCCTATGATTTATAAAGAAAACAGCAAACTTTTATATCAGAGGAAAATGAAAATAGTTCTGTCAGCAAATCTCGAGTGATTTATTTGATCTGGAATGTAAATTGAGAGAAAGATAAATATATACGCATACTGGGTGCTCCATTATAATTTACACAGTCTAGATGTTACAGAAACTTATATAGCCACCAAGGTTATCAAACCAGCTTCATTAGGTGACGGACTATAGAGCACCCTGTATACCCATNCAAACCAGCTTGATTAGGTGACGTTCCTGTGGAGCACCCTGTATACGAATACAGGGTGCTCCTTTATAAATTACGCAGTCTAAATGTTACAGAAACTTATATAGCCACCAAGGTTATCAAACCAACTTCATTAGGTGACGGACTATAGAGCACCCTGTATACCCATACGGGGTGCTTCATTATAATTTACACAGTCTAAATATTAAGGAAACTTATATAGCCACCGAGGGGAGCAAAAATTGGCTGAACTCATTATCATTAGCCAATAGAAACTGAAAGTCAAATGTAAACAAAAACAGAGATACAAATAAATAGCTGTCATTTCAATGGTTGGATCTTTCTTTATTCACACAAATACCCAACAACAAACATTATAAGCAATTGTGGGCGTTTTATCACCATCCCGCCTGAAAGTCAAATGTAAACAAAAACAATGATACAAATAAATAGCTGACTTTCCAATGGTTGGATCTTTGTTTGTTCAAACATGCGTAGGGATAATTTCTAATTCACTCCGTAGTTATTTCCGTACATCTCTCTTTATTGAAACATGGGTACGGTAAATTTCTATAACACCCCGTAGATATTTCCGTACATAGAATTTCATATACAAGTGTGTGGCACAGACTCAACTGATGGTCTAATACACCCCGTAGTTATTTCCTTACATACAATTTCATATACAAGTGGGACACACCCAACTGATGTTCTAATACACCCCGTAGTTATGTTGGTAAATACAATTTCATATACAAGTGGCACACACTCAACTGATGTTCTAATGCACCCCGCATTTATTTCCGTACATACAATTTCGTATACAAGTGGGACACACTCAACTAATGTTCTAATACACCCCGTAGTTATTTCCGTACATACAATTTCATATACAAGTGGGACACACTCAACTGATGTTCTAATACACCCCGTAGTTATGTCGGTAAATACAAATTCATATGCAAGTGACACATACTCAACTGATGTTCTAATACACCTCGTAGTTATTTCCGTACATACAATTTCATATACAAGTGGGACACACTCAACTGATATTCTGATGCACCCCGCAGTTATTTCCGTACATAGAATATCATGTACAAGTGGGACAAACGCAACTGATGTTCTAATACACCCCGTAGTTATTTCCGTACATACAATTTCATATACAAGTGGGACACACCCAACTGATGTTCTAATACACCCCGTAGTTATGTCGGTAAATACAATTTCATATACAAGTGGCATATACTCAACTGATGTTCTAATACACCCCGTAGTTATTTCCGTACATACAATTTCATATACAAGTGGGACACACTCAACTGATGTTCTAATACACCCC
>CM022884.1:6996451-7007205 GCA_012654025.1 Pachypsylla venusta | reverse complement strand
AGCTTGGCAATCCTAGGGTTAATATTTTTTTAAATATTTTTAAAATAATAAAAAAAAAACGTGTGAGGAAGACATCCTTATAACTGCTACCGCCGCTGTCCTCTTGGAGGCAACTACACGGAAATATAGGCCAGGGAGGGTTTGGATAAGTCCGAGTCTCTCGTGGAAGAAATAAATACAGTAAAGCTGACTTCATGAAAGATTTGTACTTGGATGACGTTGATGAATTGAATTTGGAATACAGGTGTTATGGATTGAAGAATTTTTTTCGAATGACAAGTTGCGACTTTGAAGAATTATTAAAAAGTATTGCATCTATAATATCAAAAAGGACACAAAATTCAGAGAAGCGATGTTGTCCGACACGGTCCACACTAAAACATTTTTTAGAAATGTTCCATATTCTATGGAAACATGCAACATGTTGGACAACTGTCGGACAACAATTTCCCAACACGTCCATACCTGTGTTGCGTTGTCAACATACGTGTGGGCCCTGCTTAATACAACAGAAAGGAACAAGGATTAGGGAGTGCATGCTGATAAAGAAAGTAATAGAATTAAGCGAGAAAGAGTAAGTGTTGATAGAAACAGGTGAGAGTGACAAAAGAAGGAGAAAAAGACGATGCTGATCGAAATAGGAAGGGACAAAAATAGAAAGAAATAACAGCGTGTAGGAGGGAGAAAGCTGAAGTTTCAAGGAAGGGAGGGAAAAAAGTAAGCAGAAATAATATTAGATTGCTGAATGAAATCAAGTTAGACGGAGCAGGGAGAAGTGACGCTGCACTGCCTGTTGAATAAATCATGATGCTGTAAATAAATGAAAAATGTAATTTACTTGTGAAGACAACAACTTTACTTTGCGTCAGTTCGGAAGAAAAAATAAAATGCTGTGACATTTTNTTATTATGATAATTTTCTCACCGGGCCTCTTAGGAAATCCCGGGCCTGGGGGGATTCCCCGCCCATTCCCCCCTCTCGTCTGGCTTGGATATGATTCCAAAGAAAGAAGTCTTAGTCTTGCAGTATTAGGTCACATGACTTGGAAGGCTAGTTTTTCTCACCGCGAGAATGCTATCTTGAATTTTTTCTCTATTATGAAGGTTCCTTGAACTGGCCAGGTCATGCCAGAATTTCCATGTGAGCTCTATCGTTTACGCCACGTTAGTGCTGATCTACGGAAACTTTTATTTTCATCAAGCCATTAATGCTGACAAAAATTTCCTCCTAAATTACAGTCATCCCTTTTCGCGTCACTCTGATGTACCTCTTCCTCTAAACCTAATGCAAGCGAGTTCGAAAATATCTGTCGGCGAGAGAGAATGGACAAAAGAGAAAGAGGCATAAATCTAATAGCTAATATTGTCAGAAAGAGATCCCCTTTTCAAAGCTAAACCCCATTTGAAAAAGCTCTTGTCCAGTTGTGTTGAACGATAATATATAATATTGCCTTGTTCGAGTACCAACCTACCCTTCTTACGGTGCATTATACAATTGAAATAATGACCCACGCCTTGTTACATTGTAGATAACATTGTTCGGGTTATGAGCTATAGCTGATGTATTTCAATGGAAATATGCAGAATGCAAAATTGCATGAGGATGCAGTAAGTAGTCACGTTGTGTCGATGCTTCTGAGTGTGGATTTTAAAAAAAATGCAATATTAAAGACAAAATCGTCTCCGAAGTATTTTTACTTCCCTGAAATGTGATGGAAAAATATTAACATGGGTTTTGGTTTATTATTTGCAATAATGAAACCAACAACTCCCGCCGTACCACGAAATAATGATATTTCATAGAACGACGATGGAGAAGGAAAATAAAACCCCACTGTGTCCTATTTTTCAATATACTCTCCCTTGACTTCGATACATTATTTACGTCTTTTTGGTAACATCCATTTGCCCGTCAATAAGTAAGGATACTAACATCCTTACATTTAAAAGACTCTAAAACAGCTAAATTGATCTCTGCATTACTCCTTATTTTCCACGCAGCTCAGATTTCAATATTGAAAAGATAATAGTGACAAGAGCCAGGACTGGACTGTAGGGGGGGGGGGNCTTTGGTGAAGCCATATTTACGCCAACAGCCTTTGCTATGACGGCGATGTGGACAGGGGTTATGCCATGGAGGAGTCACATTGTAAAAATGTAATGGGAACTGGAACAAAGATGACCTGTCAAAATATTTGGACATTTTGTGATATCTCTGGTGAAGCAATATTCACGCACAACAACCTTTGCCATGACGGGGATGTGGACAGGGGTTATGCCTTGGAGGAGTCACATTGTAAAAATGTATTGGGAACTAGAACAAAGATGACCTGTCAAAATATTTGGACATTTTGTGATATCTCTGGTGAAGCAATATTCACGCACAACAACCTTTGCCATGACGGCGATGTGGACAGGGGTTATGCAATGGAGGAGTCATATTATAAAAATGTATTGGGAACTAGAACAAAGATGACCTGTCAAAATATTTGAACATTTTGTGATATCTCTGGTGAAGTAATATTCACGCACAACAACCTTTGCCATGACGGCGATGTGGACAGAGGTTATGCGATGGAGGAGTCCCTTGGTGGAATCTTGTGAAATTATTTTATTTCTAAGCATCCGTGAAAGTATACATACGTTTGGTATTTGGACGACGGAAATTCACTAAATCAACATCTTGCAATAAAATAATATTTTATGCTTCTGCAAGGAAGGAATTAGCATTAAAAGCGCCTAAGGATTCTCAATCAACAAATTACCAAATGATAAATGTGTGGATACGTGTAAAGAAAATTTGAAGAGCCGACCCAAATGACGTACAGCGTTGAAGGCTATATCATAATACATATAATATTTATAGTCGTCCCAATTGACTAAATACTTTGAAGAATAAGGCCACGGTCGAAGAAAATGTGAAGAACCGACGAAAATGTGAAGAATATGGCTGTCGCAATTGACGTAATGCTTTTAAAACGAGGGAAATGTGAAAGGGCCGACCCAAGTGATGCAAGGCTTTGAAGGAAAGTAAGATATTTACAGCCATCCCAAATGACGAAATGTTTTGAAGGATATATTATAAGATAAAGGGGCGAATAAGTGCCACAGAATGGCGGGATTCAATAGTTTTTGATTCTTTATTGAAAGGGGCGTAGATTTTATACGGGACAGAATGTCCGTTTGCATCCTTGAAAAATGAACAAATGCCATTATTATTCCTGCAAGCATGCATTGCATACATCCAATGCTTCAAGTTTTGAAACATGAAAATTAGCGTAAGCACAGCAGCGCTTTGTTAAACCCATTGTTACCCACACATACACATCATTGTTATCTCCTACCCCCCACACCAACACCTCTCTGACGTTCAACATCGTACACCTGTTTCACATCCAAACAGAAATCATAGAAGGGACGCTCGTAAAGAGCTTGATGTTCACTTTTGATCAGCATGAAATAGAAGAAAGGAACTTAAAGAATATTTCAGTCGCTACAACAAGAGTTCTTTTCTTTGGTGTCAATGAAAGGTTAAGGTTACGAGATTTTCTTTGATTTCTCCTTACAAAACTCCTTTCATTTAGTTTTGTAGAGAGCAAGTGTCAATTAGTATTTCATTGCTGTAGTGTATTTTCGGACATCTTTTTGTCGAAAGCAACTACAAGCGATTGATTCAAATGAATGCAGGGCCAGATTAAAAATAGTAGCACTTGTAGCACGTTCTACGGGCCCCGCGCTTTGACAATTTGCACTAGATATTTCGACATTTCTGGGTTGACAATTGAAAAAACATATTATTTTACGATGCCCCCAAATCTTCAAAGTACCTATGCAGTAAAATCTAATTTAGGAAAGTACAAGTAGGTACCTACCACCTAGATAAAGAAACGAGTATTGCAACATAAGCAAATTGGTTTGTGTAGGTACACTAGGTACCCTCTTACGAAAAATATTAGTTTTAGCTTGTTATACCTAGGAACTNTTTTTTTTTTTTTTTTTTTTTTTTTTTTTTTTTTTTTTTTTTTTTTTTTTTTTTGTGATTAGTTAGGGAATTGTGTCTCGGCGGCGCTGCGTGGCGGTAAATCTACAAAGTGAAATGTCGGTAGGTACCGACCTGATGGCTCCATATTATTAGGTCCAGACTCCAGGGTCAAGACAAGACAAGTTAGACTTTTGTCTATGAACTAGGAATAGGAGTGGGGGGAAGAGAGTTTAGTTCAAAAGTAGACTACTTAGAAGGCCCCGGCGGAGGGGGTGGAGTGGACCTCTATGAAAGTTCTGCGGGCCCCGCGGAAGGTTAATCCGGCCCTGAATGAGTGCATGTTAATGGAACGTCGTCCACTGTAATCTCTATACAGTTTGTCCCAGAATGGTCGGTCACCCCCTCCTCCTTGAACTTTAGAAATGGGGAAGGGCCTATGGAGAAATGGGGAAGGGCCTATGGTTATGGTTTGATCCTGGTTCAACCCCCGGAATGACTTTTATTGACAAAGAGTGTCGAATTCTCAATAAATTTAAAAGGAATGGTACGAATTTTTTTTTTGTTCAAATAAAAGGACTTTATTCATTTTTTTGAAAAAATAATCAGGAGCGGAGATAGAGTGGTCAAAAGTTTGATTTTATTACACCCTGTATAACGATTCCCGTTTTGAGAGTAGTCTAACATTTCATTTTGTTACACCCTGCATAACGATTCCCGTTGTGAGAGTGGTCTAAAATTTGATTTTGTACACCCTCTAGAACGATTCCCGTTTTTAGAGTGGTCTAAAATTTGATTTTGTACACCCTGTATAACGATTCCCGTTTTGAGAGTGGTCCAAAATTTGATTTTGATACACCCTGTATAACGATTCCCGTTTTGTAAGAGTTCTAAAATTTGATTTTGTTACACCCTGTATAATGATTCCCGTTTTGAGAGTAGTCTAAAGTTTGATTTTGTTACACCCTGTATAACGATTTCCGTTTTGAGAGTGGTCTAAAATTTCATTTTGTTACACCCTGTATAACGATTCCCGTTTTGAGAGTGGTCTAAATTTTGATTTTATTACACCCTATATAACGATTTCCGTTTTTAGAGTGGTCTAAAATTTGATTTTGTACACCCTGTATAACGATTCCCGTTTTGAGAGTGGTCCAAAATTTGATTTTGATACACCCTGTATAACGATTCCCGTTTTGTAAGAGTTCTAAAATTTGATTTTGTTACACCCTGTATAATGATTCCCGTTTTGAGAGTAGTCTAAAGTTTGATTTTGTTACACCCTGTATAACGATTTCCGTTTTGAGAGTGGTCTAAAATTTCATTTTGTTACACCCTGTATAACGATTCCCGTTTTGAGAGTGGTCTAAATTTTGATTTTATTACACCCTATATAACGATTTCCGTTTTGAGAGTGGTCTAAAGTTTGATTTTATTACACCCTGTATAACGATTCCCGTTTTGAGAGTAGTCTAACATTTCATTTTGTTACACCCTGCATAACGATTCCCGTTGTGAGAGTGGTCTAAAATTTGATTTTGTACACCCTCTAGAACGATTTCCGTTTTGAGAGTGGTCTAAAATTTCATTTTGTTACACCCTGTATAACGATTCCCGTTTTAAGAGTGTTCTAAAGTTTGATTTTGTTACACCCTGTATAACGCTTCCCGTTTCTAGCTTTCATTGAAAAGGTTTCTCATCTACTTGTGTCATCCAAAGTGTACATTTTCATTTTATCAGTAACGTAAGAGGACAAAGCCAAATCGATTTTTTTTTTCTGGAAGTTAAAAATTGGCCGTATAGAAAACGGCCGTTTTCGGATAGAAATAGCTGAAGTAATAAGGTGATTAAGGACAAACAGTGATTAGCTGATAAGTAACCTAAATAAGGATCACATTTTGATATAAAAAAAAACATCACCTTCTTCACCTCGTATCAGAGGAATGAGAAAATAGTCCCACGCAGAATTTAATTTATTAATTTTAATAAAAAAAAATAAAGGGTACGGAAAAACGTACTGAACTTTATCTTCCTTTATTCTAGAAATTTGGCAGGCTCCGGATAATGTCGCAGGTATTTGAAGAAAATATTACATCAATTAGCAGTGACAGCCTTCGGCTGTTATCACAGCTCTTCAGTGAAAATATTTTTCGAAATGGATTTGGCAGCCGTTGGCTGTTGTCGCAGAACTCCGGGGGATATACTATTTCAATTAATAGAATATGAATTAAATTTGGCAACCTTCGGCTGTTGCCACAGCTCTCTAGTAAAATTATTATAGGAATTAGATTTGGCAGCCTTCTGCTGTTGTCACACCTTTCTAGTAAAATTATTATAGGAATTAGATTTGGGAGGCTTCGGCGGTTGTCGCTGCTACCTAGAGAAAATATTATTTGAATTAGATTAGGCAGCCTTCGGCTGCTGTCACAGATCTCTATAAAATTATTATATGAAATAGATTTGGCAGCCTTCGGCTGTTGTCACAGCTCTCTAGTAAAATTATTATATGGAT
Organism: Pachypsylla venusta; assembly: GCA_012654025.1. Taxonomy (NCBI): domain Eukaryota; kingdom Metazoa; phylum Arthropoda; class Insecta; order Hemiptera; family Aphalaridae; genus Pachypsylla; species Pachypsylla venusta. The sequence goes on along the minus strand of CM022884.1, from coordinate 7,000,715 downwards.
TAGATTTGGCAGCCCTCGGCAGCTCTCTAGTAAAATATTATATGATTTGTATTTGACAGCCTTCGGCTGTTGTCGAAGCTCTGATGTGAAAAAAAAAAATATTTGAATTACCTTTGACAACCTTAGCTTGTTGTCACAGCTCTCTAATGAAAAGATTATATACATTAGATTTAGCAACCTTCTGTTGTTGTCACAGCTCTCTAGTGGAAATATTGTATAAATCAAATTTGGCATCCCTCGGCTGTTGTCGCAGCCCCCGAGTGAAAATGTCATATGAAATACATTTTTCAGCCTTCGGCTGATGTCACAGCTCTCCATTAAAATTATTATTTGAATTACCTTTGGCAACCTTCGGCTGTTGTCATAGCTTTCTAGTGAAAATGTTTTAAGGGCCCCCAGTGGAGATAGCCCTAAGGAACGGCTAAATAAAAATAGGCCAAATAGGTCCAAAATTTGTCGATTATATGTTACAAACAGTCTCTGCTTTAAATTTCATCAGAATTGGAGTTATTTCCGCTTTTAGTGAACTGACCCGAATTTCGGGTTTGGTGCTCTAAAGTGCCCCCAGATAATAATAGCTCCATAAGGTCCAAAATTTGTCAATGATATGTTACAAAGGGTCACTGCTTTAAATTTCATCAGAATTGGAGCTCTATTGCCACTTTTAGAGGAGTGACCCGAATTATGTGTTTGGTGCCTCCTGATGAATATAGCCCCATGAGACCCAAAATTTGTCGATAATATGTTACATAGAGTGTCTGTTTCAAATTTCATTAAAATCGGGCGGGCTTGCCGTTTGGGTTCTAGAGGGTCACCCCATTTTGACCTATCTCCAATGTTAAGGTTTTGGCTCGAATTATGGTCGTCATAATTCGTCTAGAAAAGCAAAAAAACATTTTTTTTTTTTTTTTACGCTTTGCCAGGAGCCTTAGAGGAAATTTAATTTTGACTGGATCCGAATCGAACTTGTAACTCTGAAATGGTTGGCCATACCTTTGCAGAAAATGTGCTGAAATAAGGACTACATGGCCAATTAAAACTTTCTCGCTTTTAGTTGGTATGTTGTCGGGACAAAATTTAAGATATCCGACCGTGACCGTCCGATTTTGGTGAATAAATTAGAAATTTGGCTGTACCTCGAAAACGGCTTGACTTATTTTAGTTCTAATAATTTTCCGGGGGTCGCAGACCATGATTTTGGGGGGTCCATTCCCACATAAATTTTTCGCTATCTGCTACAGTTTGGGCTGTGGTATTGTGACAGACAACCCCTACCACATAGGTACACAGGTACACACAAATTTCTGATTTATGCAGGGTGTTTCAAAAGGTTATGCAAAGAAAGAAACCACGTATAGTAGAGCTCAAATAAAGGCAACTTTGCTTAATAAACCCCTATAGGGAAATGGACCCCAAGGCAGCTAGAGTCACCCTAAGTTGGCACATAAAAATCGAATTATTTTGCGATTGACTTAATTTTTTGCATGGCGTCTGCATGCTTCTTTGGTGAATATTTGGTATTTTTCCGCCATCAGGTGCGGAGTTATGGGGGAGTCATGAAATAAAAATGCCTGAAACTTTTTGATGCGTGTTTTTTTAATAGGGGGTTATTACCGTATAGAGGTTTATTAAGGAAAGTCTTATTTGAGCTCTACTATACGTGGTTTCTTTTTTTGCATAACCTTTTGAAACACCCTGTATATTGAGATTAAAAGTGTACCTTCATATTTCAATGTCGGGAGATATCGCCATATTTTAGCAATGGACCTCGTTAGGTCTTCTGAGACATGCTGTTGAGACGCCACAATGGAGAAAGTGTATGAGATATTGACAACGACTTTCCGAATGGTCGGTTTTTCAATCGCTTTCCATTTTAACATTAACATTTTAACATTAAACCACAGTGTCTCTAGAATCACATAAGATATCGACAAGCGGTAAAGGATAGGTCGCTTCNGCTTCACTTTTGGGGGGGGGGATTTATTTTGGACTTAAAAAGTTTCAGCCGTTCGTTAATGTTTTCCATCCTGTATCTCAAGGACCGTTATTGTTAGAAGATGAAACTCTTGATATGAAATCCTCTCAACCAGACCTTTCAATTAATACCCCCAAGAATGAGGCGACCAGTCTTTTAATGCTTATCGATATCTTGAGTGATTTTTATTGTTGTTTGGGAGACATTATCTTAGTCCCACGATATTTTTTGTAAAAAAAAAAATGAACATTGGCTGTTATCTTACTGGTTTAAATTAAAATCAAATCAAAGAACTCTTCATAACAGGCCGATGCAAATTTGCATACGCATCATCTTCAATTCCAAATTTTACCACTAGGAAAAAAATATAAAAAATACTCTTCACTTGATAAATTGAAAAACTCGACACTTAAAACACATTTCTGCAATAAATGATACAACATTTTGCCTTAGCACGCCTCATATGCTGCTGACAGCAGAATATTTCGAAAAAAAAAAAAAATAGGTANTTTCGAAAAAAAAAAAAAAAACGAATAGGTAATATGATTTTTACTTTTAAAAAATATGCTTCCCATGTTGATTTTTGGGAAAAAACTTTTCTCTTTATTATTTTCATTGTCTGTGTGTGACAAGTGGGGGAATAAAAAAAAATCCGGCGTGAAAAATGAAAATGGAAAATCAACCTTTATTCTGTAGGCTCTCCCTCTGCAGTGTCAACCTTTGAGTACGAAATAAAATGTCGATGAAGAGTCAAGTTAGGTGATATGGATGAGTAAAGAGCAAAAGGTCATGAGAAGAAATTGTAGGTTCTAGGTATAGTGGAGCGTGAAGTCAGACAGCCAGAATGATTAAGGAACGCGATTCGTAGCGCTCTCGACGCGAATGGTTCCAGCATGGATTATACTTTATTCATTCATTTATAGTTGCGCTATCGCAGTCGATATTTTATGTGCCTTAACAATTATTAATAAATTCTATTTATTAAAATTGTTTTTATTAAATTTTACTTCATAGGAAAATGAAAATAAAATTAATGTCACATAAAAATCTCTATTCAATAATAAATTTNCCCGTTAGTATCCAAATATATTTTCTTGAGTTTTAAATTGAGGCTTTACTTCCCTCCGAACTTCTTTTCCACACATTTGGTTACCAAATGATATCCTCTACCGCCCATACACTCCATTGCCTATAGTCGGATCATCTGTCATCAGATCATGTCAAAACCCACATTCATATTCTGATACCCGTTAGTATCCAAATATATTTTCTTGAGTTTTAAATTGAGGCTTTACTTCCCTCCGAACTTCTTTTCCACACATTTCGTTACCAAATGATATCCTCTATCGCCTATGGACTCCATTGCCTATAGTCGGATCATCTGTCAGATCATGTCAAAACCCACATTCATATTCTGATACCCGTTAGTATCCAAATATATTTTCTTGAGTTTTAAATCGAGGCTTTACTTCCCTCCGAACTTCTTTTCCACACTTTTGGTTACCAAGAACTTTATCAATGTCTTCCTCTACACAAATTCCAACTCTCTGTAATCCCACTCCTACACAGCTTCTCACTTTTCTTTCTCTAACACAAATCTCTACTTCTTCTTCCCACATCATTTTCGCCTTGCACACCAGATTTTCACTCCGACTTTTTTCCATTAGCTCGTGTGATTTTTCACTCAGAATTCTAATTTTCTATTTTTTTTTTGTTTTGTTTTTTCTTCTTGTTCATTTTCTCTCTCTCTCTCTCTCTCTCTCTCTCTCTCTCTGTCTCTCTCTCTCTTTTAACTTCCTGTTATTTCAATTCAAGTTCCAATTCCATTATACTTTTTCGGTTTATTTCGTTTTGTGAAAATGATTACTCTATTATTTTTATTCAAAGATATAAATATGTTTGAATTATTCATTGCATTATTCTCATATTAGCCTTTGTAATAAAACAAGGAGGAGATATTATCTGTACAACATTTTTCATTTTTTTTTTTTTTTTTTTTTTTTNTTTTTTTTTTTAATTTTTTTTTTTTTTTTTTTTTTTTTTGGAATTTTGTGTTTATAAAAGAAATGAGATCTCATTCTAACATAATATTTTAAACCATCTTCTTCTTTAACATCAACTTTCCCAATTCTAGTTAGGGTCGGCGTTTCTTTCCTTAATTCTACCATGCCTCAACCTTTTGTTCAGTGCCAAATATTCTTATCTGTACATTTTTTCTGGTACGATAACCTCACTAGGAACTGCGTAGAAACTTTTCCGGTGACCTTTTTTTTTTTTTAAAAAAAAAAA